>WNWK01005625.1:0-40000 GCA_009830355.1 Cherax destructor
ATAGTGCATTGCTGTGGTGTAATGCACTGATGAGGTATAGTGCATTGCTGTGGTATAGTGCAGTGCTATGTTATAGTGCAGTACTGTGGTGTAGTTCAGTGTTGTGTTATAATGCAATACTGTGGTATAGTGCAGTCCCGTGGCATGGTGCAATGGTGTAATATGGTGCAGTAGTGTGGTATAGTGCAGTGGTGTTGTATAATGCAGTGGTGTTGTATAGTGCAGTGGTGTGGTATAGTGCAGTGCTATGTTATAGTGCAGTACTGTGGTGTAGTTCAGTGTTGTGGTAAAATGCAGTACTGTGGTATAGTGCAGTCCCGTGGCATGGTGCAATGGTGTAATATGGTGCAGTGGTGTGGTATGCTGCAGTGGTGTTGTATGGTGCAGTGGTGTGGTATAGTGCAGTGGTGTGGTATGGTGCAGTGGTGGCAGTGATGGTGTTAGCACGATGGTGGTAGATGCAGTGTGTCTGATGGGGGAAGTTAGTGTTTTGGTATCCAGGATCTGCTACAAGTGGCTACCGGTTCCCAGTAATGGCAGGAACATCAAAATAAGGAAAGTTAAGAGAGAAGGTTTGAATGTAGAAAATCGATTCTCTGTTCTTTAGGGTGAGTGTACTCCAGTGGTCAGTGAAGCTAAAGATACTACTTCCCCTTCTAATAGAGGTAAGTGAATTCTTGTGGTTGGTGACTCACAGGTAAGATATATGGACCGTGCTTTCTGTAATAGGGATAAGAAGGTGAGAGAGAGAGTGTGCGTCCCTGGAGCTGGTGTTGGTGACATAGTCAACAGGTTGGATAATATCATGTCAGGTAATGGGAACAAGCCCATTATCTGTCTCAGTGCTGGTGGAAATGATATCGGGAAGTGTAGGAGAGAAGAGCTGCTAGATAAGTACAGGTCAGCTATAGATTTAATTAGGTATAAGGGAAGGGTCCCAATTATATATAGCATCTTGTCTGGAAGGGGAGTGGGCAATGAATGGATGTCTAGGGTAATTAGTGTAAATTGCTGACTAAACAGATACTGCAAGAAACTTGCAATCCCATTCATTGACAACTGGGACAACTCTTACGGCAAACATGATGTGTATACAAGGGACAGGGTAGATCTCTCTGGGGCAGGGGTGGTAGCATTTGCCAATTTGATCGAGAGGGCCATTGCTGACTTGTATAAGATTTTAAACTGATAGAAGATAGAGATATGGGTGTGCATGGGAAACAGTCAAGTTGCAGCACTAGGGTTGAAAACAGTAAATGTTTAAAAGACATTATTCATCATAAAGTTACAAATAAAGATGATGGAACTGGTCAGCAAACAAAGGGAGACAGCAGAGGGCAGCAAGAGACTAGCTCCCTTAAGGTTTACTATACTAATAGTAGGAGTGTAAGAAATAAGATAGATGAGCTAAGATTAATTGCAAGTCCAGGAAGCATAGATATTATTGCTATATCAGGGAGCTGGTTCAATCTGAAAGATAGAGAAATGCTTTCTGAATGCCACATACTAGGCTATAAACTATTCCACACTGATAGGGTCAACACGAAGGGTGGTGGAGTAGCATCAGCCACTGAATCTGTGTGGATACAGCGTTTAGAGGGCCGTGAAAAACTAATCTTAGATGTAATTTACAGACCCCCAAACCTTGATAGGGAGTGCAGTGAACTTCTATGGGACGAAATTCGTAAGACATTGTTACACTCCCAAGTCTTTAAACAACTTTAATTTGGGTACTTTAATTTTGGGTACTTAGATTAGAGCATAACAATTTTTATAGAGAGTTTGAGGGATAATAATAGTGATCATTAAAACTTTCTTTAATGAATTAGTGTAGTAGATTATAACAGACAAAAGACATACATATAGGGTTATTCCTTTATACTGTATCTTTAGATATGAACCCCTATTGCAAGTTCTACTCCAAGTGCGTAGATAATGTCTTAGAAACAAAAGATTACAGAAAAATATCTAGCATTAGGCAATTAACAGAATATACAGGCTTTAAGAAGGCGAACAGCCAGTAAGTTAGTGAGCCCAGAGCAGGAGTGTTGACCCAGTGGCTGGTATCTGCAACTGACTACAGCTCTGTAGCGACAGTGGAGGTTAGGTAGGTCACGTGACTATAAACACGCATTGACACAGAAGGGGAGAAAGGGGGGGGGGTGTCAAACAACCTTACAGAGTTTGTACTCTTAACTATTACCATTCTCCGATACACAGACCGGTGACCTAAAGTAACATAATATAGCAGCATTTACAAATGTGGCCACAATATAAATATACAAACAAAAGTTAATAATACAAGGACATTCATTTCCAATTTAGCTATTAAAGAAAATGAAGGTTAACCAGCAAGGTAAGGTAGTAGAGGCGTAACAGACATCTACATACGAAAATGTTATGTTAATGGGAAATTTTAACTTTAGACAAATTGACTGGAGCAATTTGACAGGAAATTTAGAGTCAAGTGACTTTCTTGATACGACTCAGAATTGTTTGTAAAACAGTTTGTGACAAAACCAACTAGAGGAAATAACCTGCTAGACTTGGTTCTTGCCAGCAGGGAATCACGTTAATGATGAGCTTGGAGAAAGTGATCACAAATCACTGTTTTAATATATCATGGAATTACCCTAATTTAGGCAGTCAAGTCTCTGTCCCTGACTTCCGCTGGGCTGATTTCATAGGACTTAAAAATTACCTGGGTGGGCTGACCTGGAATGACCTGACTATGGGTCAGGTAGGTGGTGATGATTGCCATATATGACGTTTTCCAGAGCATAGTTCTAGCTGCCCAGACAAGTTATGTTCTAAATAGGGAAATCATATCAAACAAAAATGATGCTAAATGGATAAAAAATTGATTAAAACATCTCATGGGTCAAAAGAGAGGCATATATAGGCGAATCAAAAGAGGAGAGGGGCAATTAAGAAATCAATATATTCAGTTAAAGAAATAAATAAAAAAGGGAATAAGAAAAGCAAAAAGAGATTATGAGGTTAAAGTTGCAAGAGAGTCGAAGACTAATACAAAAGAATTATTTCAGGTATACAGAAGAAAGATTAGGGACAAGATAGGCCCACTCAGAAGTTACTCGGGTCAGCTCACCAACCGTGATAAGGAAATGTATAGAATTTTTAACACTTACCTCCTCTCAGTTTTTACACAGGAAGATACTAGCGATATTCCAGAAATAATAAATTATGTAGAACAGGACGATAATAAACTCTGCACGATTTGGGTCACAAGTGACATGGTCCTTAGGCAAATAGATAAATTAAAACCTAACAAATCCCCAGACCCTGATGAACTGTATGCAAGGCTTCTAAAGGAATGTAAAGAGGAGCTTAGCAAACCTTTGGCTAATCTTTTCAACATATCACTACAAACTGGCATATTGCCAGTTAAGTGGAAAATGGAAAATGTGATACCTATTTTCAAAGCAGGTGACAGGTCCTTAGCTTCGAACTATAGACAAATAAACCTAACCTCCATAGTGGGAAAATTTATGGAATCAGTAATTGCCGAGGCAATTCGTAGTAATCTTGAAAGGTATAAATTGATTAATGAATCTCAGCACGGTTTTACAAATGGGCGTTCCTTCCTTAGAAATTTAACTTTTTTTCACTAAGGTTTAAGGAAGTAGATCATAGTAATGAATATGATATAGTGTATATGGACTTCAATAAGGCTTTTCACAGAGTCCCACATCAGAGACTATTGAGGAAAATTAAGGCGCACGGAATAAGAGAATAATTTTTTTTTTGGATAGAGGCGTAGTTGACAGATAGGCAGCAGAAAGTTTGTATAAATGGGAAGAAATCTGAGTGGCGAGGCGTCACAAGCGGTGTTCCACAAGAGTCAGTGTCGGCCCCTTGTTGTTCACAATTTACATAAACGACATAGATGAGGGAATAAATAACAACATAAGCAAGTTTGACGATGACACCAAAATAGGCCGTCGAATTCATTCTGACGAGGACATTAGAACACTCCAGGATGATTTGAATAGACTGATGCAGTGATCGGAGAAGTGGCAGATGCAGTTTAATATAGACAAATGCAAAGTTCTAAATATTGGACAGGAAAATAACAATGCCACATATAAACTAAATAATGTAGATCTTAATATTACTGTCTGCAAAAATGATTTGGGAGTTCTGTTTAGCAGTAATGTAAAACCAAGACTACAGTACATAAGTGTCTGCAATAAAGCGAACAGAATCCTTGGCTTCATATCAAGGAGCATAAATAATAGAAGTCCTCAGGTTATTTTTCAACTCTGTATATCCTTGGTTAGGCCTCATTTAGATTATGCTGCACAGTTCTGGTCGCCATATTACAGAATGGATATAAATGCTCTGGAAAACGTACAGAGGAGGATGACAAAGTTGATGCCTTTTATCAGAAATCTTCCCTATGAGGATAGACTGAGGGCCCTGAATCTGCACTCTCTAGAAAGACGTAGAATTAGGGGGGATATGATTGAGGTGTATAAATGGAAAATAGGAATAAATAAAGGGAATGTAAACAGCAATGGTTCTAAGTTGAAAAAAATTAAGATTCAGGAAGGATATAGGAAAGCACTGGTTTGGTAATAGAGTTGTGGATGAGTGGAACAAACTCCCGAGTACCGTCATAGAAGCTAAAACGTTGTGCAGTTTTAAAAATAGGTTAGATAAATACATGAGTGGGTGTGGGTGGATCTGACCAGCTTATGACTGATGCCGTGCTCCTTTCTTAAGTGGAAGTGACCTGACCTGACTAGATTGGATGATTGGCTTAAGCCGGTGGGAGACTTGGACCTCTGTCTCGCATGGGCCAGTAGGCCTGCTGCAGTGATCATTCTTTCTTATGTTCTTATGGCGTTCTTTGGGCTGACTGGTAAGAAGAGTCAGATCAGGCAGAACGTCTCTTTAAATAATCATTAGTGGACTGATAATGCAGCCTCCGCCACTCTTCAACCAGTCACTGAAGTTACCCTAAGAAAGGAAGACTCGGAGAACTGTACCTGAGAGTCTTATGAAGCAGTGCCTCGTACAAGACGTCACTACCACTTACACACCGTCTCATTCATATTATTACGACTGCCAGAGCCAACAGGAAGAAAATCAGTCATCTGCCCCTACTAACCAGCCTGTGTAGTGGTCACACGTTATTCTGATGATGGAAAGCATATTGAACACTCGCCAGTACTGAAGGGTATCCCACACCTAAACACTCGCCAGTACTGAAGGGTATCCCACACCTAAACACTCGCCAATACTGAAGGGTATCCCACACCTAAACACTCGCCAATACTGAAGGGTATCCCACACCTAAACACTCGCCAGTACTGAAGGGTATCCACCCCTAACACTCGCCAGTACTGAATGGTATCCACACCTAAACACTCGCCAGTACTGAAGGGTATCCCACACCTAAACACTCGCCAGTACTGAAGGGTATCCCACACCTAAACACTCACCAGTACTGAAGGGTATCCCACACCTAAACACTCGCCAGTACTGAAGGGTATCCCACACCTAAACACTCGCCAGTACTGAAGGGTATCCCACACCTAAACACTCGCCAGTACTGAAGGGTATCCCACATCTAAACACTCGCCAGTACTGAAGGGTATCCCACATCTAAACACTCACCAGTACTGAAGGGTATCCCACACCTAAACAAGGAAAAAACAATGGTAATTTAACTTACTTCCACTGTGTGGCGAAACGTTTCCTTAATAAAGATTCCCATATGTTGCATAAGTGTCTCAATCTTCAAAATAATCTTTACCATATGAATCATCAGTCAACAGACTTTTAATATTTACTGCAAAAAAGATCACATTCATGAGGTGGAAAGTTAATGCAATATAACCAGCATCACAAAGTAGAAGATTTAATGTCAAAAAAATACAGCGTCTAGGACACTAACGCTAATTATTCATTATATAACTGAAATTCAGAAGTCAACTCAGGCTGGAGTATAAATGCAAATAATGAAACATATTTACACTGACATATTTAATGTTTAACTTACAGATTATATGCTGTACACAGTATCAAATTTCCCTGTGCCATGGAATAAGTACTACACTATTATTACGATATTTGACTTTGCAACAACGAGAACTGATCCAGCGTGACATCTTTCACATTCAACAAGGGTTAATATAAACGCAATGCTGAACACGAGGCAGCAATGTAAACAATCAAAGTAGAGTGATGAACAGCAGCCAGTAGTGCACACAGTTCAGAACACCAGTCAGTACTGCAGACAGTAAAAGTACTGATCATCAGCCAGTATACGTAGAGAGTACAGAACACCAGACAATGAAAGCAGAGTACTGAACACCAGATAGCACTGAAGACAATGAAAGTAGAGTACCGAACACCAGATAGCACTGCAGACAACGAAAGCAGAGTACCTAACACCAGATAGTACTGCAGACAACGAAAGCAGAGTACCTAACACCAGATAGTACTGCAGACAACGAAAGCAGAGTACCTAACACCAGATAGTACTGCAGACAACGAAAGCAGAGTAATGAACAAGGAAAAAATAATTTCATTGTGTTTGTTTATTATTAAATTATTCTAAACTTATCAAAAATATATTTAGTTGGATTAGGCTAAATTAAGTTGCACTTATTATAATAAGGTTAGGGAAGTTTTCTAAGGTTCTTTTGGTACAAAATTATTAATTTTTACATTAACATAAATAAAAAAAATATAACTTTAAATGTATAGGAGAAAATTTTAAAAAGGACTTAATTTTAAACGAGTTTTTGCTAATTGACCAATTTTACCTATTCGACACGATCACACACACACACACACACACACACACACACAGTCAAGGACCAGGTAATGAGGCTGAGGAAGGAAGGTGGGGAGTTCACAAGAAACGACCAAGAGGTATGTGAGGAGCTCAACATGAGATTTAAAGAAGTATTTACAGAGGAGACAGGAAGGACTCCAGGAATTCAGAATAGGGAGGTATACCAACAAGTGCTGGATGAAATACACACAACCGAGGAGGAGGTGAAGAAGCTGTTATGTGAACTCGATACCTCAAAAGCGGTGGGACCTGACAACATTTCTCCGTGGGTCCTTAGAGAGGGAGCAGAGATGTTAAGTGTGTCACTAACAAAAATCTTCAACACTTCCATTGAAACTGGGCAACTACCTGAGATGTGGAAGATGGCAAATGTAGTCCCAATTTTTAAGAAAGGAGACAGACACGAGGCATTAAACTACAGACCTGTGTCACTGACGTGTATAGTATGCAAAGTCATGGAGAAGATCATCAGGAGGAGAGTGGTGGAGCACCTAGAAAGACTCAAGCTTATAAACGACAACCAGCACGGTTTCAGGGAGTTTTATGACAAGGTAACAGAAGTAAGACACGAGAGAGAGGGGTGGATAGACTGCATTTTCTTGGACTGCAAGAAGGCGTTCGACACAGTTCCTCACAAGAGGTTAATGCAAAAGCTAGAGGAACAGGCACACGTAACAGGAAAGGCACTGCAATGGATCAGAGAATATCTGACAGGGAGGCAACAACGAGTCATGGTACGTGACGAGGTATCAGAGTGGGCACAAGTGACGAGTGGGGTTCCACAAGGGTCAGTCCTAGGACCTGTACTGTTTTTGGTATATGTGAATGACATAACGGAAGGGATAGACTCAGAAGTGTCCCTGTTTGCAGATGATGTGAAGTTAATGAGAAGAATTAAATCAGTTGAGGATCAGGTAGGACTTAAAAGAGACCTAGACAGGCTAAAAGCCTGGTCCAGTAAATGGCTCCTTGAATTAAACCCTGCCAAATGTAAAGTCATGAAGATCACGGAAGGGCTAAGAAGACCGCAGACAGAGTATAATCTAGGTGGCCAAAGACTGCAAACCTCACTCAAGGAAAAAGATCTTGGGGTGAGTATAATACCTAGCACATCTCCTGAGGCACACATCAATCAGATAACGGCTGCAGCATACGGGCGGCTGGCAAACCTAAGAATAACGTTCCAATACCTCACTAAGGAATCGTTCAAGACTCTGTGCACCATATACGTCAGGCCCATACTGGAGTATGCAGAACCAGTTTGGAACCCACACCTGGTCAAGCACGTCAGAAATTTAGAGAAAGTGCAGAGGTTTGCAACAAGACTAGTCCCAGAGCTAAGAGGATTGTTCTACGAAGAAAGGTTAAGGGAAATCGGCCTGACGACACTAGAGGACAGGAGGGTTAGGGGAGACATGATAACGACATATAAAATACTGCGAGGAATAGATAAGGTTGACAGAGACAAGAAGTTCCAGAGAGGGGACACAGAAACAAGGGGTCACAGTTGGAAGTTGAAGACTCCTATGAGTCAAAGAGATGTTAGGAAGTATTTCTTCAGTCATAGAGTTGTCAGGAAGTGGAAAAGCCTAGAAAGTGACGTAGTGGAGGCAGGAACCATACATAGTTTTAAGACAAGGTTTGATAAAGCTCATGGAGCAGGGAGAGAGATGACCTAGTAACAATCAGTGAAGAGGCGGGGCCAGGAGCTATGAATCGACCCCTGCAACCACAAATAAGTGAGTACACACACACACACACTCACACACAAATACACACACACACACATATATATATATATATATATATATATATATATATATATATATATATATATATATATATATACTTCAACAAGAAAGTTGCAAAATTTACCGTTTCAAAAGATAAAGGGGATATATATGAAAGCTTTTAAAATTGCGATTGGTTGTGTGAATGCAATTTTCAGGGCTAAAAGTTAACATTTTCCTCTATGGGTCAGAATAACGTGCGTGGGATATCACTCTGTGTTGCATGTGTCCGCTATCATTCCCATTAAGCATTTCATTTTTAAACACTACATTTATATATACCTTTGTGTTAGTCTACACACAAAGGTACACACACACACACACACACACACACACACATATATGCTTTATGTACGTGTTACGACCTTTGCCTGAGAATGTACCCGCATATTAATTTATTGTGTATTTGTTGGCACAAATATTTTGTTTTTTGGCAATATATGTATAGGCATGAAAATCTGTATTAGATATCAACATTTATTTGCATGTAAACGTATATATATACACGTCGATATGAACTCAGATTTATGAATGTCCACAGGAGTTCACACTCATACACAAGTATAAATCTAAAAGTATATATATATATATATATATATATATATATATATATATATATATATATATATATATATATATATATATATATATATATATATATATATTACTTTTAGATTTATACTTGTGTATGAGTGTGAACTCCTGTGGACATTCATAAATCTGAGTTCATATCGACGTGTATATATATACGTTTACATGCAAATAAATGTTGATATCTAATACAGATTTTCATGCCTATACATATATTGCCAAAAAACAAAATATTTGTGCCAACAAATACACAATAAATTAATATGCGGGTACATTCTCAGGCAAAAGGTCGTAACACGTACATAAAAGCAAGAACTCATCTAAAATTAAGTCCTTTCTAAAATTTTCTCTTATACGTTTAAAGATATATTTTTTTCATTTATGTTAATGTAAGAATTTATAATTTTGTACCAAGAGAAACTTTGAAAACCTACCTAACCTTATCACAACAAGCGCAATTTAATTTAGCCTAACCCAACTAAATATATTTTAGATACGTTAACATTAATTTAATAATAAACAAACACAATGAAATATTTTCACTTGTCTTATATGGCAAGGTGAGTGTTGCTATTTAAGCCAAAATCGCAAGTTTTACCTAATCGGCACGACATATATATATATATATATATATATATATATATATATATATATATATATATATATATATATATATATATATATATATATATATATATATATATATATATATATAATGGGAGAGGCAGAACCCCCACTCACTCCACTGACAGCGAAAAAATCAGAGTCCAGGTGAGCAAGAAAATTGAAGAGGGTAACACAGTGGGAACAATCAGAATTATCACCAATGAAGATACAGTTGCCCCCAGGGATGCTGACACTGCTGATGCACTTAGAGGAAAGCACCCTGCTAGGGAAACCAGGGGCACCAACAGATCCAACACCTCTGTCCCCACTGTGGAGCCACCCCAACTCTACAGATCTGATGGCAGCCAAAAGCGTCCAGATGGTATCATCCTTCAAGCCTGGACAGACGGCAAGCAGGTGGTGTGGGACTACACATGTGCATCTACGTTGGCTGATACCTATCTCCAATACACCAGGGAGGAAGGAGGGGCAGCTGCCACCTTCAGGGAGTCCCAGAAGTCGAGAAAATACGGAGAACTTGCCCATTAGTATATGTTTGTTCCCATAGGCTCAGAGACCCTTGGCTCATGGGGAAAGAGTTCATCTAAGTTCCTCAAGGAGCTGGGCAAAAAACTCAACATGGTAACTAGGGATCCAATGGCAGCTAGTTTTCTGTTCCAGCGACTCAGCGCTGCTGTTCAGAGGGGTAATGCATGTTGTATTCTGGGCACGCGCCCCAGCTCGGAAGAGCTGGATTAGATTTTCGCATTATAATCAGTGACAAACATGTTACAATATGTACTATACATGTATCTCTCACACCTCATGTACTGTATATGCCATCTTTATATCAACAATGTATCTCTTAAATCTTTTATACCATATTAATAAAATATACCTATTGTTAAAAAAAATGAAAGGAAGGGGTGGAAGGGAAGTGGAATATTCAAATGGTTTCAGGAAGAAATTATAATCATTCTTCCCCTTTATGAAGCTTGCTTTTTATATCCAACTTCTTCCAAGATATATATATATATGTATATATATATATATATATATATATATATATAATATATATATATATATATATATATATATATATATATTTTTTTTTATTAACACATCGGCCGATTCCCACCAAGGCAGGGTGGCCCGAAAAAAACATTCATCATCACTCACCCATCACTGTCTTGCCAGAGGCATGCTTGCTACAGTTATAAAACTGCAACATTAACACCCTCCTTCAGAGTGCCGGCACTGTACTTCTCATCTCCAGGACTCAAATCCGGCCTGCCGGTTTCCTAAATCCATTCATCAATGTTTCCTTGCTCACACTCCAACAGCACGTCAAGTCCTAAAAATCATTTGTCTCCATTCGCTCCTATCTAACACGCTCACGCACACTTGCTGGAAGTCCAAGCCCCTCGCACACAAAACCTCCTTTACCCCCTCCCTCCAACCTTTCCTAGGCCGACCCCTACCCCACCTTCCCTCCACTACAGATCTATACACACTTGAAGTCATTCTATTTCATTCCATTATCTATACATGTCCAAACCACCTCAAAAACCCCTCTTCAGCTCTCTGGATAAGTTTTGGTAATCCTACACCTTCTCATCTCCAAACTACGGATTCTCTGCATTATATTCACACCACACATTGCCCTCAGACATGACATCTCCACTGCCTCCAGCCTTCTCCTTGTTGCAACATTAAGAACCCATGTCTCACACCCATACTAGAGCATAGGTATAAGTATACTCTCATACATTCCTCTATTTGCTTTCATTGATAAACTTCTTTGTGTACACAAACTTCTCAGTGCACCACTCACATTTTTCCCCTCGTCAATACTATGATTCAGCTCATCCTTCATAGACCCATCTGCTGACACGTCCACTCCCAAATATCTGAACACATTCACCTCCTCCACACTCTCCCTACAGTCTGATATCCAATCTTCCGTTACCTAATTTTGTTTGTTATTCTCATCACCTTACTCTTTCCTTTATTCACTTTGAATTTCCTTCTTTTATATACCCTACCAAACTCATCAACCAACCTCTGCAAGTTCTCTTCAGAATCTCCCAAAAGCACAGTGTCATCAGCCAAGAGCAACTGTGACAACTTCCACTTTGTGTTAAATACTTTATCTTTTAACCCCACACCTCTTGCCAACACCCAGCATTCACTTCTCTTATAACCCCATCTATAAATATGTTGAACAACCATGGTGACATCACACATCCGTGTCTATGGCCTACTTTTACTTGGAAGTAATCCCCTTCTCGCCAACATATTCTAACCTGAGCCTCACTATCCTCGTAAAAACTCTTCACCGCTTTCAATAACCTTCCTCCTATTCCATACACCTACAACATCTGCCACATTGCCCCCCTATCCACCCTGTCATACGCCTTTTCCAAATCCATAAATTCCACAAAAACCTCTTTACCCTTATCTAAATACTATTCACCTATATGTTTCACTGTAAACACTTGGTCTACACACCCCTTACCTTTCCTAAAGCCTCCTTGTTCATCTGCTATCCTACTCTCCGTCTTACTCTTAATTCTTTCAATAATAACTCTACCATATGCTTTACCAGGTATACTCAATAGACTTATTCCCCTATATTTTTTGCACTCTCTTTTGTCCCCTTTGCCTTGATACAAATAAACTATGCACGCTCTCTGCCAATCCCTAGGTACCTTACCCTCTTCCACACATTTATTAAATAATAACACCAACCACTCCAAAACTACATCCCCACCTGCTTTTAACATTTCTATCTTCATCCCATCAATCCCAGCTGCCTTACCCCCTTTCATTCTACCCACTGCCTCACGAACTTCCCCCACACTCACAACTGGCTCTTCCTCACTCCTACAAGATGTTATTCCTCCTTGCCCTATACACGAAATCACAGCTTCCCTGTCTTCATCAACATTTAACAATTCATCGAAATATTCCCTCCATCTTCCCGATACCTCTAACTCTCCATTTAATAACTCTCCTCTCCTATTTTTTACTGTCCAATTCATTTGTTCCCTAGGATTCCTCAACTTATTAATCTCACTCTAAAACTTTTTCTTATTTTCAAAAAAAATTGTTGATAACATCTCACCCACTCTCTCATTTGCTCTCTTTTCACATTGCTTCACCACTCTCTTAACCTCTTTTTTTCTCCATATACTCTTCCCTCCTTGCATCACTTCTACTTTGTAAAAACCTCTCATATGCTAACTTTTTCTCCCTTACTACTCTCTTTACATCATCATTCCACCAATCGCTCTTCTTCCCTCCCGCACCCACTTTTCTGTAACAACAAACTTCTGCTGAACACTCTACATTCTTTAACCTACCCTATATATCTTCGACCCCATTGTCTACACTCTCACTAGCCCATCTATCCTCCAATAGTTGTTTATACCTTACCCTAACTGCCTCCTTTTTTATTTTATAAACCTTCACCTCTCTCTTACTTTCTGCTTTTATTTTTCTTGTATCCCATCTACCTATTACTCTCACTTTAGCTACAACTAAAAAGTGATCTGATATATCTATTACCCCTCTATAAACATGTACATCCTGAAGTCTACTCAACAGTCTTTTATCTACCAATACATATTCCAACAAACTACTGTCATTACGCCCTACATCATATCTTGTATACTTATTTATCCTCTTTTTCTTAAAATATGCATTATCTATAACTAAACCCCTTTCTATACAAAGTTCAATCAAAGGGCTCCCATTATCATTTACACCTGGCACCCCAAACTTACCTACCACACCCTCTCTAAATGTTTCTCCTACTTTAGCATTTAGTTCCCTATACATTTTAGGTCCTATACATTCGCTTACATCTCCCAAAATCTCTCTCTCTCCTCTACACTCTTCGTCAGGTGCATACACGCTTATTATGACCCACTTTTCACATCCGTTGTAGTATAGAATTTATTCATTTACATTCCCTCTTCTCCTTCCATAACTGATCCTTCAACATTATTACTACCCCTTCCTTAGCTCTAACTCTCTCAGATACTGCTGACTTAATCCCATTTATTTCTCCCCACTGAAACTCGCCTACCCCCTTCAGCTTTGTTTCACTTAGGCCCAGGACATCCATCTTCTTTTCTTTGATAACATCAGCAATTATCTCTTTCTTATCATTTGCACTACATTCACGCACATTCAAACATCCCAGTTTTATAAAGTTTTTCTTCTCGTGTTTTAGTAATGTGTACAGGAGAATGGGTTACTAGCCCATTGCTCCCGGCATTAGTCGCCTCATTCGACACGCATAGCTTTCGGAGGAAAAATTCTTTCCACTTCCCCATGAAGATTAGAGGAAATAAAGAAGAACAAGAGCTATTAAGATAAAGAAGAAAACCTAGATGTATGTATATATTTTTTTCATTTACGTTAATGTAAAAATTTATAATTTTGTACCAAGAGAAACTTTGAAAACCTACCTAACCTTATTACAACAAGAGCAATTAAATTTAGCCTAACCAGACTAAATATATTTTAGATACGTTAACATTAATTTAATAATAAACAAACACAATGAAATATATTTTTTGTTAGGTTCAGAATGATTTTTGCGAAATTATTGCATACACAAATTTTCGCTTGTCTTATATGGCAAGGTGAGCGTTGCTATTTAAGCCAAAATCGCAAGTTTTACCTAATCGGCACGACATATATATATATATATATATATATATATATATATATATATATATATATATATATATATATATATATATATATATATATATATATATATATATATATATATATATAAATATATAAATATATATATATATATATATATATATATATATATATATATATATATATATATATATATATATATATATATAATATATATATATATAATATATAATATATATATATATATATATATATATATATATATATATATATATATATATATATATATATATATATATATATATATATATATATATATATATATATATATTCATTAGTAAAACTTGATTGCTTAATAACAATATATATATATATATATATATATATATATATATATATATATATATATATATATATATATATATATATATATATATATATATATATATATATATATATATATATATATATATATATATATATATATATATATATATATGTCGTGCCGATTAGGTAAAACTGGTCAATTAGCAAGTTCTCATCTTAAAATTAAGACCTTTCTAAAATTTTTCTTATACGTTTAAATATATATTTTTTTCATTTATGTTAATGTAAGAACTTATAATTTTTTACCAAGAGAAACTTTGAAAACCTACCTAACCTTATTATAACAAGCGCAATTTAAATTTTAAATACGTTAACATTAATAATAAAGAAACACAATGAAATATATTTTTTTCGTTATGTTCAGAATGATTTTGGCGATATTATTGCATACACAAATTTTCACTTGTCTTATATTGCAAGGTGAGCGTTGCTATTTAAGCCAAAATCGCAAGTTTTACCTAATCGGCACGACATATATATATATATATATATATATATATATATATATATATATATATATATATATATATATATATATATATATATATATATATATATATATAATTTGTGCAGAACTTGCCAACAAACATAGTTCCTTGATAATGTGAGAAGTCACGAAAGCATTAAAAGGACGAGACTGCACCTGGCTGCCACCCCACAACAGCACCTGACTTTTTATGATGATGTTGGTAGATAGTCAGTGACCCGCGAAACACAGCTTATATTCTACCCAAAAAATTGTCTAATGTATTTTATATTCTTCCCAAATTTTATTATTTATAAATGAATCCAATTTATATAAACCAAAATAAATATTCATATTATTTTCAAATATGCTTTTTATGAAACATGATTCTATTATAGTCCTGTCAACCATGGACTTGCTTGATACAATTTTCTCAGCATTTTGAAAATCAATTGGATGGTTAAAATCTCTCACATGAATAAATAAAGCATTAGAATCTTGTCCAGTTCTAATGCTATATTTATATTGTTTTAATCTTAGTTCAAGAATTTTACCAGTTTGACCGTAATAAACTTTATCTCATATTTTACAGGGAATCTTATAGACACATCCGTCAGCATTTTGGGGGGAATTTTTTATCAAAAGTTTTTTAACTGTGTCAAGATTTTTAAATACAACTTTGATATTAAAAGTCTTAAGAAGAAAAGGTATATCAACCAAGTTATCATGGTAACATAAGAACATAAGAAAGGAGGAACACTGCAGCAGGCCTGTTGGCCCATACTGGCAGATCCTTCACAACCGTCCCACTAACAAAATATTTGCTCAACCCAATTTTCAATGCTACCCACTCATGCGGAGTCCCCTCAAATCAACCCCTCTCACTCATGAATTTATCCAACCTAAATTTGAAACTACCCAGGTCCTAAGCCCCAATAACCCTACTAGGCAGACTGTTCCACTCACCCAACTACCCTATTTCCAAACCAATAAGGGAGAACCAACATATTTTTAGTTGAATAAGGTTTATTGTCCCTTTTGGATTGTAAAAGTATTTCTAGCTATTTTTAAAGGATTTATCAATTAAGTTTCTTGGGTATTTTAGATCATTAGCTATTTCATAAATTTTGAGATTTCTTCATCTATGAACTCTGGACTAAAATACGTAAAGCTCTCAAAAACATTGATGAGAAAACCGACAGTTTAACTCTATCTTGATGGAAGAATAATAGGTATATAGGAACGTTATTTTTTGGTTTCCGGGGTCAACGCCCCCGCGGCCCGGTCTGTGACCAGGCCTCATGTGGATCAGGGCCTGATCAACCAGGCTGTTACTGTTGGCCGCACGGAACCCGACGTACGAACCACAACCCGGTTGGTTAGGTACTGACTTTAGGTGCCTGTACAGCGCCTTCGGAACAGCCAGGAGTCTTTTGGTAATCCCCTTATGTATGCTGGGAGGCAGTTGAACAGTCTTGGGGCCCTTACACTTATTGTGTCGTCTCTTATCGTCCTAATGGCGACCCTGCTTTTCATTGGGGGGATGTTGCATCGTCTCCCGAGTCTTTTGGTTTCATAGGGAGTGATTTAAGAACATAAGTAAGAAGGAACACTGCAGCAGGCCTACTGGCCCATCGCGGCAAGTCCAATTTTCCCACCGACTTAAGCCAATGCCTTAAGGTAGTCAGGTCAGGTTACATTACATAAGGAAGGAGCATGGCAACTGACCTAGTAGCACAAGCTAGTCAGGTCTAACTCTCACCCACCCACACCCACTCATGTATTTATCCAACCTATGTTTAGAACTACACAACGTTATATCTTCTATGACGGTACTCGGGAGTTTGTTCCACTCATCCACAACTCTATTACCAAACCAGTGCTTTCCTATATCCTTCCTGAATCTGAATTTTTCCAATTTAAAACCATTGCTGCGAGTCCTGTCTTGGCTAGATATTTTTAGCACGCTATTTACATCCCCTTTATTAATTCCTGTTTTCCATATATACACCTCAATCATATTTCCCCTAATTCTACGTCTTTCTAGAGAGGGCAGATTCAGGGTCCTCAGTCTATCCTCATATGGAAGATTTCTGATACACGGGATCAACTTTGTGGAACTTCAAGCATTCCCAGTGGCCCCGTGGCCTGCTGGCAAAGCTCTTGCTTTACACGCGGAGGGCCTGGGTTCGATTCCCGGATGGGTGGAAACATTTCGATGCGATTCCTTACACCTGTTGTCCTGTTCACCTAGCAGCAAATAGGTACCTGGGTGTTAATCGACTGGTGTGGGTCGCATCCTGGGGGACAAGATTGAGGACACCAATGGAAATAGGACAGACAGTCTTCGATGACGCACTGTGTTTCTTGGGTTATCCTGAGTGGCTAACCCTCCGGGTTAAAAATCCGAACGAAATCTGATCTTATTTAGGCGTTTTGTCTCAGTTATGTTGCCGTGAAGGTTCTCTGCACATTTTCTAGGTCAGCAATTTCACCTGCCTTGGAAGGTGCTGTTAGTGTGCAGCAATATTTCACTATAGATAGAACAAGCTACCTGAAGAGTGTCATCATGGGATTGGTATCCCTAGTTTTGAAGGTTCTCATTATCCATCCTGTCATTTTTTCTAGCAGATGTGATTGATATAATGTTGTGGTTTTTGAAAGTGAGATCCTCTGACATTATCACTCCCAGGTCTTTATATTAGTTTTCGTTCTATTGTGTGGTTGGAATTTGTTTATCTGCTCATAGTTTTTAATTTCCTCACGTTTTCCATATCAGGATAATTGAATTTTCTCATCATTGAACTTCATATTGTTTTTCTGCGACCCATTTAAAGATTTAGTTGATGTCTACCTTGAGTCTTGCAGTGTCTTCAATGGAGGACATTGTCATGCAAATTCGGGGGTCATCTGCAAAGGAAGACACGGTGCTGTGGCTTACATCACTGTCTATGTCAGATGAGGGGTGAGGAACAGGATAGGAGTGTGTACTGTGCCTTGTGGAACAGAGCTTTTTACCGTAGCCGCCTCAGACTTTACTCTGTTGACTACTACTTTGTGTTCTACTTGTTGAAATTATAGATCCATCTACCAACATTTCCTTTTATTCCTTTATCACGCATTTTGTGTGCTATCACACCATGGTCTCACTTGTCAAAAGCTTTTGCAAAGTCTGTGTATACTACATCTGCGTTTTGTTTGTCTTCTAGAGCATCCAGGACCTTGTTATATTGGTCCAGTAGTTTTGACAGGCAGGAGCGACCTGTTCTAAACCCATGTTGCCCTGTGTTATGTAACTGATGGGTATCTAGATGGGTGGCGATCTTGTTTTAGAACCCTTTCAAAAGATTTTTATGAGATGGAATGTTGCGTTATAGGTCTGTAGTTCTTGTTATTGCTTTACTGCCCCTTTGTGGAGTGGGGCTATGTCTGTTGTTTTTAACAGCTGTGAGACGACCCCAGTGTCCATGCTCTCTCTCCATAAGATGTTAAAAGCACGTGACAGAGGTTTTTTGCAGTTCTTGATGAACACGGAGTTCCATGAGTCTGGGACTGGGGCGGAGTGCATGGGCATGTCATTTATCGCCTTTTCGAAGTCATTTTGCGTCAGGATAATATCAGATAGGTTTTAGTCTACCAGATTTTGTGTCTCGCTCATAAAAAAATAATTTAGGTCTTATTGGGACTTGAGTAACTCACTCATTGAGTGGTGGACCTGACTCAGTGGTGGACCTGACTTAACTCAGTGAAGACGTGTCTTGTGTGCTCTCTGTCAATCTGAAGAAGATGTCCTCTCTTGAGCTACTCTACCAGCAGCTGAAGGAAGAACTGAGGGTGCTAAGCTTGAGATACAGCGACTGACTGAGGAAAACAAGAGGATTCGTAGTAATCCTCCTGTTGAGAATCCTCAGCCAGGAAAGGAACCTGGACAGTGGCTAAAACGCATGGGACAAAGTTAAGGCTCAAGAGGACGGGTGGAGAGGTAGAAACAACGAAGACCCAGGAGAATGTTGTGGAAACATCGAACCCATTCTCCGTGCTACCCGATGAATGTGAGTCGACTTCTGGGAGCGTCACGACGAAAGACACAAAGGAAGGTAAAAACATTGTTGTTGTTGGGACAGTCAGGTTAGGTACATGGATAGGGCTTTCTGTTTGATTGATAGGAGTAGGAGACAGAGGGTTTGCTTTCCTGGGGCTGGGATGGAGGATATTGTTAGCCGTCTGGACGACATCATGAGAGGTAATGGGAGCTATCCTATTATCTGTCTCAGTGCTGGAGGCAACGATGTTGGCAGATGTAGGGAGTGAGGACCTGACTAGCAGGTTTAGGTCAGCAATAGACATAATTAGGAAGAAGGGTGGGAACCCTGTCATATGTGGTATTTTGCCAAGGAGAGGAGTTGGAAATGAATGGTGTCCAGGGCAATTGGTGTCAATGCTGGCTGGACAAATACTGTAAGGAAAATTCAGTAACATTCATTGACAACTGGGACCTCTTCTATGGCAGAAATGACATGTAGCCAGGGATGGGGTTCACTTATCCAGGTCTGGGGTGGGGCACTGGCAACTGCAGTGGAGGGAGCTGTTAGGGCTTTAAACTAGAAATAGTTAGTGGTATGGGTTTTGGGGAAAACAGAGAAGTCCCAGTGTAGTAATATTATAAGTTGTAGGAGAACTAGTAATAGGCAGAATAAGGTGGATAGTGGAAAGCTAGTGACACTAGATGACAAGGACAGTAATAGGTATAGTGGAAAACAGAGATGAGCAGGAAGGGTAAAGAGAAAGGAGGGTCTCTAAATATATATTACACCAATAGTCGTAGTGCTAGGAATAAGATGGACGAGTTGAGATTAGTTGCAAGTACGGGTAATATTGATGTTTTTGCAATAACTGAGACATGGTTTAATATGAAAAATCGGGACTTGCCTGCCGAATGTCACATTCAGGGTTTTAAATTGTTCCAAGTAGACAGAAGTATCGGGAAAGGGGGTGGGGTGGCACTCTATGTCCGTGATCATTTAAATTGTTGCATAAAAACGGGTATAAAGTCTGAATTAACACATACAGAGTCTGTCTGGATAGAATTTTCAGAGGGTGTGAAAAATTGATTTTAGGCGTGATTTACCGTCCTCCAAACTTAGATAGGGAACAAGGAGACTACTTTGGGAGGAAATTGTTAAGGCCACAAGACACGATAACGTAGTAATTCTAGGGGACTTTAACTTTAGTCAGATTAATTGGAATTTCATGACAGGGAATTTAGAATCTAACGACTTTTTAGAAGTAGTTCAGGATTGCTTTTGAAGCAGTTTGTAACAGAACCTACAAGGGAAATAACCTACTTGACTTGGTTCGCAAGCAAGGAAACCTCTTGTTAATAATTTAGAAATTACAGAGGAACTCGGCTCAAGCGACACAAGTCAATTACCTTTAGCATTGAATGGATGTATGATAGTAGGGATAATTCAGTAATGGTCCCAGATTTTCGCTTAGCAGATTATAATGGACTTAGAGAACACTTATCAACTGTGGACTGGGTGAAGAAGAGAGGTATCAATATGACAGTTCTCTTAACACTATACAGGCTGCCCAAAGAACATTTATCCCGTATAAAGAAATTAGATCAAGTAGAAATGACCCAAAATGGATGAATAATAGGCCAAATATCTTTTAGGGCAGAAGAAAGGAATTTATAGGCGCATAAAAGAGGTGAGGATCATCTTATAAATCAGTATACTGAAATTAAGAGGGACGTTAAAAAGGGAATAAGAAAAGCTAAACGGACTATGAAATTAAAGTTGTAGGGATTCAAAACTAACCCAAAAAGTTTTTTCCAGGTTTATAGAACAAAAGTTAGGGATAAGATAGGTCCCCTTAAAAATAACTTTGGGCATCTTACTGACAAGGAGAACGATATGTGCTCTATTTTAATAATTATTTTTCTCAGTTTTCCACAGGAAGACATTAATAATATCCCAGTAATTAATTTTACAGAGGCCCAGAGGAAGATAAATTATGTAATATCACAGTCACTAGCGAGATGATTATGAAACAGCTGGACCGACTGAAACAAAATAAATCGCCGGGTCCTGATGAGCTTTTTGCAAGGGTTCTTAAGGAATGCAAAATGGAACTTTGAACCAATATCTAACATTTTTAATTTATCTCTTCAAACAGGTGTAGTGTCTGATATGTGGAAGATGGCTAATGTAATTCCTATTTTTAAAGTAGGGGACAAGTCACTACCGTCAAACTACGCCCAATAAGCCTGACCTCAATTGTAGGCAAATTACTAGAGTCAATTATAGCTGATATTATTAGAAGCCATCTAGATAACCATAATTTGATTAATGATACCCAGCATGGATTCACGAGGGCCGTTCCTGCCTATCTAATTTATTAACCTTCTTCAGTAAAGCTTTTGAGGCTGTTGATCACGATAAAGAATTCGATATTGTTTATTTAGACTTTAGTAAGGCTTTTGATAGAGTACCGCACCAGAGACTGTTAAAGAAAGTGGCAGCTCATGGCATTGGGGAAAAGTGCTGTCATGGATCGAGTCATGGCTCACCAATAGGAAGCAGAGAGTGTGCATAAATGGGGTTAAATCCGAATGGGGACTTGTAACAAGTGGTGTTCCACAGGGATCAGTCTTAGGCCCATTGTATTTATAATATATATCAATGACCTTGATGAGGGAATTACTAGTGATATGAGCAAATTCGCCGACGACACGAAGATAGGTAGGATAATTGATTCAAACATAGATGTCATAGAACTTCAGGAAGATTTAGACAAACTTAATTCGTGGTCAGAAAAGTGGCAGATGCAGTTCAATGTAGATAAATGCAAGGTTCTGAAGCTCGGAGTGTCCATAACCCAAGCACTTATAAGTTAAATAACGTAGAACTTAGCCATACAGATTGCGAGAAGGACTTGGGGGTGATGGTAAGCAGCAACCTTAAACCAAGACAGCAATGCCTAAGCGTACGTAATAAGGCAAATAGATTACTGGGATTTATATCAAGAAGTGTTAGCAACAGAAGTCCAGAGGTTATATTACAGCTTTATACATCATTAGTAAGGCCTCACCTAGATTACGCAGCTCAGTTCTGGTCTCCATATTACAGAATGGACATAAATTCGTTAGAAAACATTCAGCGTAGAATGACTAAATTAATACATAGCATTAGAAATCTTCCTTACGAAGAAAGATTGAAGACCCTAAAATTACATTCACTTGTAAGACGTAGAATGAGGGAGACATGATCGAGGTATATAAGTGGAAGATGGGTATTAATAAGGGGGATATAAATAAGGTCTTGAGGATATCTCTCAAGAGAGAACCCGCAATAATGGATTCAAATTGGATAAGTTTAGATTTAGAAAGGATATAGGAAAATATTGGTTTGGAAATAGGGTAGTTGATGAGTGGAACAGTCTGCCTAGTAGGGTCATTGAAGCTAGGACCTTGGGTAGTTTCAAATTTAGGTTGGATAAATTCATGAGTGAGAGGGGTTGGATTTGAGTGGGACTCGCATTTGAGTTAATAGAATCTTCAAAGCTTATTTCTTGGGTAGAATTGAAAATTAGGTTTGGCAATTATTCTGTTAGTGGGATGGATTGTGAAGGACCTGCCTAGTATGGGCCAAGAGGCCTGCTGCAGTGTTCCTCCTTTCTTATGTTCTTATGTTCTTATAATGGATTCAAGTTAGATAAGTTTAGATTTAGAAAGGATATAGGAAAGTATTGGTTTGGAAATAGGGTAGTTGATGAGTGGAACAGTCTGCTTAGTAGGGTTATTGAAGCTAGGACCTTGGGTAGTTTCAAATTTAGGTTGGATAAATTCATGAGTGAGAGGGGTTGGATTTGAGTGGGACTCGCGCATGAGTGGGTAGATTTGTCAAAGCTTATTTCTTGGGTAGCATTGAAAATTGGGTTGAGCAAATATTCTGTTAGTGGGACGGATTGTGAAGGACCTGCCTAGTATGGGCCAACAGGCCTGCTGCAGTGTTCCTCCTTTCTTATGTTCTTATGTTCTTATGTTCATTTCCTTGCAGTCATCTGTGTAGGACCCATCTCGTCTAAGTAGGGGCCCAATACTGGATGTTGTTCTCGACTTAGAGTTGGCATAAAAAATATATTTTTGGGTTACTTTCAATTTCATTTATGGCTTTAAGTTCTTCCCGCGTTTCTTGACTCCTGTAAGATTCCTTTAGCTTTAGTTCGATGTTTGCTATTTCTCTGACCGGTGATTCCCTTCGTATTACAGATATATTGGCCTCTTTTAACCGCTCTGTTATTCTTTGCCTTCACCTGTATAAGAGCGCCTTTCTCATTCTAGTTTACATCTATTCTTCTTTTTGTTTAAAAAATATGCCTTAAGCATACCTCGAGTGCCACAGAGTTAATTTTTTCTAGACATAGGTTTGGATCCATGTTGCTTAAGATATCTTCCCAGCTTATATAATATAGGGCCTGGTTGACTTGGTCCCACCTTATGTTTTTGTTATTGAAGTTGAATTTGGTGAAGGTTCCCTCGTGATTATTCACATTTTGTTGGTCTGGGGCCCCGCTCATACATGCCTGAACCTCTATTATGTTGTGATCTGAGTATATTGTTTTTGATATGGTAATATTTCGTATCAGATCATCATTGTTAGTGAAGATGAGGTCCAGTGTATTCTCCAGTCTTGTTGGCCCTATTATTTGCTGTGAATTTGGTGCAGAGATTAAAAAGCTCGTGTGTGTGCGAGTTTTCATCTGAGCTGCCTCCTGGTGTTATCTCTGCTACAACATTATTTGCTACATTTCTCCATTTTAGGTGCCTTTGGCTGAAATCCCCCAGAGGCAGGAGCTGGAAGATTTTCCAGACAGTGGTCTGTTTTCAAAAGCTGTTCCTGGAATTGTTGGGAAGTTGCATCGGAGGCTTGTATACAACCACAATGACCAGGTTTTGGTTCTCGATCTTTACTGCTAAAACTTCAACTACATCATTTGAGGCATTTAGTAGCTCCGATCATATCAGTGACTTTGTGACGTACAGGATAACCTCTTCCCCCCGCATCTGTATTCTGTATAGGTTATAACCCGGGATCCATATTTTATTGTCAAAGTGATATTTTATGTAGGTCTCTGTGAAAACCGCGAACATTGCGTTTGACTCTGTATGCAATAATATTGGTAGAATTACCGACAGTATGTTAAGTAAAAGGACACAAATGCAACTAATGTGACATTTTATTGTGGCAACGTTTCGCTCTCTAGGAGCTTTCTCAAGCCCTGGAGAAAGCTCCTGGAGAGCGAAACGTTGCCACAATAAAATGTCACATTAGTTGCATTTGTGTCCTTTTACTTAACACTCTGTATGCAGTCCACGGATAAAAGGTATTTTGTTGTTCGTTGTTGGCTTTAGACCCTGTATATTTGCAAAGATAATTGTCGTCGTATTGGTGGTATGGATGGGGTCTTTTTTTCCTGGCACTAATATCTGTTGTTTTGGAGAGAAGGCCACTGACTGCGACTCCTCTCCAGAATTGATAGGAGTTGGTGCACGATTTCTGTCATTTCCTGCCAGCTTCTTTTCTTTCCTGGCGCTAAAAAAAACCTCTCTCTCTGGAGTGGTTGTGGCTACCCAGGTTTATCTCATAGTCTGGATGTTCTGTATCTTCTTGTACCCTTTAGATGGTGTGCCTGACAATATAAGTCTTTCCTGAACTGAAGAGTGGCACATTTCAGGGTGGAAAAGCTTACAGGAAGGAAGGTTGCATTTTCCTGTTGTGATATGGGCACGGCATTTATTGGGGTGGTCAAAGTTGCACGTCCCATCTGTTTTTTCCAGATATTCCATGCCTGCAGATACCTAATGCATAGAATCTGCATAGGTCTGGTTTCTGTTTGCCTTGGTTTTTCGTGACTGCATTCCCTACAGGTGCGTGTTTTTCTGCCTCCTTACTGTCTTCAGCACTTGTACTAACAATGATTCCTTCATCAGTATTTTCTGGTATTTTGTATTCACAATTGAAAATTGGGTTGAGCAAATATTCTGTTAGTGGGACGGATTGTGAAGGACCTGCCTAGTATGGGCCAACAGGCCTGCTGCAGTGTTCCTCCTTTCTTATGTTCTTATGTTCTTATCATCTCCTTGTTTACTATCTTGTTTACTACCTAGAAACTTTGTCAGCTTTTGAATCCAGTCATTGGTTCACTTATTTTTGGACGATTCCGGTCGGTGATTTTGGACTAGCTGATGAAAGTACTACTGGAATATCATTTAACAAAGTAATATGTGTTCAGTTTGATACAAAAAGTACAGCTTGCGTGTTGGAGAAACCAGTGAGTTCCGGCAGCTCCTACCATGACGAACGGCTTGTGACCACTATCACCTTTTTATACAGTCTGAGGTTTTCAGCACTTATAGATCACTGTATTTAACTTTTCTAGACTTTTTTCACCTCCATCACATCAAATGCTATTTTATCATTATTGTTGGCTATGGTGGGGCGACTGCTGAAGAAACATTACTGCAAGAATATTTGCTTTTCCTTTGCGTATATTGTGACCACTGCCAATTATAGATTTTACGTCTTTCCACTATATATATATATATATATATATATATATATATATATATATATATATATATATATATATATATATATATATATATATATATATATATATATATATATATATATATCTTTCTTCTTTCAACAAATCGGCCGCTTCCCACCAAGGCGGGGTGGCCCAAGAGAAAAACAAAAGTTTCTCTTTTTAACTTTAGTAATGTATACAGGAGAAGGGGTTACTAGCCCCTTGCTCCCGGCATTTTAGTCGACTCTTACGACACGCATGGCTTACGGAGGAAGAATTCTGTTCCACTTCCCCATGGAGATAAGAGGAAATAAGAACAAGAACTAGTAAGAAAATAGAAGAAAACCCAGAGGGGTGTGTATATATATGCTTGTACATGAATGTGTAATGTGACCTAAGTGTAAGTAGAAGTAACAAGACATACCTGAAATCTTGCATGTTTATGAGACAGAAAAAAGACACCAGCAATCCTACCATCATGTAAAACAATTACAGGCTTCCGTTTTACACTCATTTGGCAAGACGGTAGTACCTCCCTGGGCGGTTGCTGTCTACCACCCTACTACCTAACCACCCTACTACCTAATATATATATATATATATATATATATATATATATATATATATATATATATATATATATATATATATATATATATATTATTTATATATATTAAATATATATATTTTCTCTTATACGTTTAAAGATAATATTATTGTTTAATGTAAAAATTAATGACTTTATGTAACAAAATTTAATTTAGCAAATCCACTAACCTTATTTTAAAATGTTAAGTAAGGCCAAATGCAACTAAAGACATTTTATTGTAGTAAAGTTCACAATCACAGAGCTTTTTCAAGCCGTTACAAGCGATACATGGACACAGAGCGTATATATATACTCTCAAAATGAGGTGTAATACTAGTGGTGGTAGAAGTAGTAGTGATATAAGTTGTAGTAGTAGTAGTAATACAATAAGGTAGAACAATCAAATTGCACATGAGTAATTACTCATGTGCAATTTGATTGTTCTACCTTATTGTATTACTACTACTACTACTACCACTACTTATATCATAAGAAACATAAGAAAGGAGGAACACTGCAGCAGGCCTGTTGGCCCATACTAGGCAGGTCCTTCACATTCCATCCCACTAACAGAATATTTGTTCAACCTAATTTTCAATGCTACCCAAGAAATAAGCTTTGATAATTTTATTTACTCATGTGCAATTCCCACTCAAATCCAACCCCTCTCACTCATGAATTTATCCAACCTAAATTTAAAACTACCCAAGGTCCTTGCTTCAATAACCCTACTAGGCAGACTGTTCCACTCATCAACTACCCTATTTCCAAACCAATACTTTCCTATATCCTTTCTAAATCTAAACTTATCTAACTTGAATCCATTATTGCGGGTTCTCTCTTGGAGAGATACCCTCAAGACCTTATTTATATCCCCTTTGTTAATACCCATTTTCCACTTGTATACCTCGATCATGTCTCCCCTCATTCTACGTCTTACAAGTGAATGTAATTTTAGGGTCTTCAATCTTTCTTCGTAAGGAAGATTTCTAATGCTATATCACTACTACTTCTACCACCACTAGTATTACACCTCACTTTGAGAGTATATATATATACGCTCTGTGTCCATGTATCGCTTGTAACGGCTTGAAAAAGCTCCTGGAGAGCGAAACGTTGCCACAATAAAATGTCACATTAGTTGCATGTGTGTCCTTTTACTTAACATATTGTCGGTAATTCTACCAATATTATTACAACAGAATAATTGCCCAACCTGATTTTCAATTCTACCCAAGAAATAAGCTTTGATGATTCTATTAACTAGAGAAATGATTATGAAACAGCTGGACCGACTGAAACAAAATAAATCGCCAAGTCCTGATGAGCTTTTTGCAAGGGTTCTTAAGGAATGCAAAATGGAACTCTGTGAACCAATATCTAACATTTTTAATTTATCTTTTCAAACAGGTGTAGTGTCTGATATGTGGAAGATGGCTAATGTAATTCCTATTTTTAAAGCAGGGGACAAGTCACTACCGTCAAACTACCGCCCAATAAGCCTGACCTCAATTGTAGGCAAATTACTAGAGTCAATTATAGCTGATATTATTAGAAGCCATCTAGATAACCATAATTTGATTAATGATACCCAGCATGGATTCACGAGGGGCCGTTCCTGCCTATCTAATTTATTAACCTTCTTCAGTAAAGCTTTTGAGGCTGTTGATCACGATAAAGAATTCGATATTGTTTATTTAGACTTTAGTAAGGCTTTTGATAGAGTACCGCACCAGAGACTGTTAAAGAAAGTGGCAGCTCATGGCATTGGGGGAAAAGTGCTGTCATGGATCGAGTCATGGCTCACCAATAGGAAGCAGAGAGTGTGCATAAATGGGGTTAAATCCGAATGGGGACTTGTAACAGATTAGGCCCATTGTTATTTATAATATATATCAATGACCTTGATGAGGGAATTAATAGTGATATGAGCAAATTCGCCGACGACACGAAGATAGGTAGGATAATTGATTCAAACATAGATGTCATAGAACTTCAGGAAGATTTAGACAAACTTAATTCGTGGTCAGAAAAGTGGCAGATGCAGTTCAATGTAGATAAATGCAAGGTTCTGAAGCTCGGAGTGTCCATAACCCAAGCACTTATAAGTTAAATAACGTAGAACTTAGCCATACAGATTGCGAGAAGGACTTGGGGGTGATGGTAAGCAGCAACCTTAAACCAAGACAGCAATGCCTAAGCGTACGTAATAAGGCAAATAGATTACTGGGATTTATATCAAGAAGTGTTAGCAACAGAAGTCCAGAGGTTATATTACAGCTTTATACATCATTAGTAAGGCCTCACCTAGATTACGCAGCTCAGTTCTGGTCTCCATATTACAGAATGGACATAAATTCGTTAGAAAACATTCAGCGTAGAATGACTAAATTAATACATAGCATTATAAATCTTCCTTACGAAGAAAGATTGAAGACCCTAAAATTACATTCACTTGTAAGACGTAGAATGAGGGAGACATGATCGAGGTATACAAGTGGAAAATGGGTATTAACAAAGGGGATATAAATAAGGTCTTGAGGATATCTCTCCAAGAGAGAACCCGCAATAATGGATTCAAGTTAGATAAGTTTAGATTTAGAAAGGATATAGGAAAGTATTGGTTTGGAAATAGGGTAGTTGATGAGTGGAACAGTCTGCCTAGTAGGGTTATTGAAGCTAGGACCTTGGGTAGTTTCAAATTTAGGTTGGATAAATTCATGAGTGAGAGGGGTTGGATTTGAGTGGGACTCGCGCATGAGTGGGTAGAATTGTCAAAGCTTATTTCTTGGGTAGCATTGAAAATTGGGTTGAGCAAATATTCTGTTAGTGGGACGGATTGTGAAGGACCTGCCTAGTATGGGCCAACAGGCCTGCTGCAGTGTTCCTCCTTTCTTATGTTCTTATGTTCTTAAGTGCGAGTCCCAATCAATTCCAACCCTCTCACTCATGTATTTATCCAACCTAAATTTGAAACTACCCAAGGTCCTAGCTTCAATAGCCCTACTAGGCAGACTGTTCCACTCATCAACTACCCTATTTCCAAACCAATATTTTCTTATATCCTTTCTAAATCTAAACTTATCCAATTTGAATCCATTATTGCGGGTTCTCTCTTGGAGAGATATCCTCAAGACCTTATTTATATCCCCCTTATTAATACCCATCTTCCACTTATATACCTCGATCATGTCTCCCCTCATTCTTCGTCTTACAAGTGAATGTAATTTAAGGGTCTTCAATCTTTCTTCATACGGAAGATTTCTAATGCTATGAATTAACTTTGTCATTCGTCGCTGAATGTTTTCTAACGAATTTATATCCATTCTGTAAAATGGAGACCAGAACTGAGCTGCGTAATCTAGGTGAGGCCTTACTAATGAAGTATAAAGCTGTAATATAACCGCTGGACTTCTGTTGCTTACACTTCTTGATATAAATCCCAGTAATCTATTTGCTTTATTTCTTACGCTTAGGCATTGCTGACTTGGTTTGATGTTGCTGCTTACCATAACCCCCAAATCCTTTTCGCATTCTGTACGGCTGAGTTCAACATTATTAAGCTGGTAGGTGCTAGGGTTATGAACATTCCCGAGCTTTAGAACTTTGCATTTATCTACATAAGAACTTTGCATTTATCTACATTTAGAACTTTGCATTTATCTACATTTAGAACTTTGCATTTATCTACATTAGAACTTTGCATTTATCCAGACAATAACAGCGAGGCAGTACCAGTGGTACCAGCAGGTGGCTTCCAGACAATAACAGCGAGGCAGTACCAGTGGTACCAGTAGGTGGCTTCCAGACAATAACAGCGAGGCAGTACCAGTGGTACCAGCAGGTGGCTTCCAGACAATAACAGCGAGGCAGTACCAGTGGTACCAGCAGGTGGCTTCCAGACAATAACAGCGAGGCAGTACCAGTGGTACCAGCAGGTGGCTTCCAGACAATAACAGCGAGGCAGTACCAGTGGTACCAGCAGGTGGCTTCCAGACAATAACAGCGAGGCAGCCCCATCCTGGAAAAGAACTCTGCAGCTATGTTAGAAGGTGCCAGCTCTGCGAGGAACATAGCTCGCTTCTTAGCTGTTTCTACGCATCGCTCAAGTGATTCTTTCTTAACTGATCCCATCTCTGCGACTGGCACGCGTCTTGACCCACAGAATTTTCGTATTGCAGTGAATTCTCTGCCCTGCTGCCAGGATAAATGTATTTGTAACAAAGTCGAAACTGATCGCAATTGTATCCATGGTCTGAACTGTGTGAGTTCCAAAGGCTAGCATGCTATTTATCTATCTTTTTATCAATTTGTAAATCTATCAATCTATCTATCACACACACACACAAACCTCCCCATCCAGCTATTTAACTCTTTATTTCCACAACCAGAGCCGGGCAGAGCAACAAGCGCAAGCACACACAGAACCACCACCAGAGCCCCACAGACAAACACGCTATCCCAACACAAACCACAATCCACACTTACAGTCCCCACCCCACAATATGCTGTAGAATTCCATAGCACACTACCAGGAACCCCACCCCCCACACCAACAGACCCCCAGAACATAGTGTTGGAGAGGAAACTGAAGGAGTGGTACACCAACGCTGATGGAATAACGAATATGTGGGAGGAGTGGCACGAAAGAATCAAAGAGGCATCACCAGACATCATAGCTCTCACCGAAACCAAGTTCACACGAATGATAACAAATGCCATCTTTCCAACAGGATATCAGATCCTAAGGAAAGACAGAGGGAACAGAGGCTGTGGAGGAGTGGCAATGATTATCAAAAACTAATGGGATTTTGATGAGCTGGAGAGAGGAGACAGAGGAGAAGCAAGAGATTATATAGTAGGAACGCTTCAGTCTGGAGGTCCCAAGGTGGTAATTTGCAGTGATGTATAACCCACCACAAAACAGCAGGAAGCCAAGGCAAGAGTATGATGAGAGTAACAGGGCGATGGTTGACACACTGGCTGAAGTGGCCAGAAGAGCTCATGCGAGCAGGGCAAAGTGGGTGACTTCAATCACAAAGAAATTGACTGGGAGAACTTGGAGCCACATGGGGGCCCAGAAACGTGTAGGGCTAAAATAATGGAGGTGGTACTGGAAAACCTCATGAGCCAACACGTAAGGGACACTACCAGAGAGAGAGCAAAGGATGAACCAGCAAGACTGGACCTAGTATTCACCTTGATTAGTGTAGATATTGAGAACATCACATACGAAAGACCCCTCGGGGCCAGTGATCATGTGGTTCTGAGCTTCGAATACATAGTAGAGTTAGAAGTGGGGAGGGAAGGAGGAAGAGCAGGACGAATGAAGCTAAACTACAAGAGAGGTGACTACACAGGCATGAAGAATTTCCTGCACGAGGTTCAGTGGGACAGAGCACTGGCAGGGAAGTCAGTAAATGAAATGATGGAATATGTGACAACAATATGCAAGGAAGTTGAGGAGAGGTTTGTACCCAAGGGTAACAGAAATAAGAAGGCCAGGATGAGCCCTTGGTTCACCCAAAAGCGTAGAGAGGCCAAAACCAAGTGTGCTAGAGAATGGAAGAAGAATAGAAGGCAAAGAACCCAGGAGAATAAGGAGAGCAGTCGTAGAGCCAGAAATGAATATGCACAGGTAAGAAGGGAGGCCCAACGACAATACGAAAATGACATAGCAGCGAAAGCCAAATCTGACAGGAAGCTGTTGTACAGCCACATCAGGAGGAATACAGCAGACAAGGACCAGGTAATCAGGTTGAGGAAGGGAGGAGGGGAGAGCACAAGAAACGACATAGAAGTATGTGAGGAGCTGAACATGAGATTCAAAGAAGCGTTCACAGAGGAGGCAGAAGAGACTCCAGAAAGACGAAGAGGTGAGGTGCACCATCAAGTGTGGCACAATACATACAATCGAGGAAGAAGTGAAGAGGCTGTTAAGCAAGCTAGATACCTCAAAGACGATGGGGGCGGATAACATCTCTCCATGGGTTCTGAGAGAGGGAGCAGAGGAGCTATGTGTGCCACTAACAACAATCTTCAACACATCTATCGAAACGGCGACTACCTGAGGTGTGGAAGACAGCAAATGTAGTCCCGATTTTTAAAGAAGGAGACAGACACTAAGCACTAAACTACAGACCAGTGTCACTAACATGTATAGTATGCAAAGTCATGGAGAGGATCATCAGGAGAAGAGTGGTGGAACACATACAAAGGAATGAGTTTATCAACGACAACTAGTACGGTTTCAAAGAGGAGAAATCGTGTGTCACAAACCAACTGGAGTTCTATGACAGGGTGACAGCAGTAAGACAAGAGAGAGCAGGGTGGGTAGATCACGTTTTCTTGGACTGTAAGAAGGCTTTTGACACAGTTCCACACAAGAGATTAGTGCATAAGCTGGAGGACCAGGCAGGGATAACAGGGAAGGCGCTGCAATGGATCAGAGAATACCTGTCGGAAAGACATCAGCGAGTCATGGTACGTGACGAGGTATCAGAGTGGGCGCCTGTGATGAGTGGGGTCCCACAGGGGTCAGTCCTAGGACCGGTGCTGTTTCTGGTATTTGTGAACGACATGATGGAAGGAATAGACTCAAAAGTGTCCTTGTTTGCAGATGATATGAAGTTGATGAGAAGAATTCAATCGGACGAGGACCAGGCAGAACTACAAAGGGATCTGGACAGGCTGCATGCCTGGTCCAGAAACTGACTCCTGGAGTTCAACCCCACCAAGTGCAAAGTCATGAAGATTGGGGAAGGGCAAAGAAGACCGAAGACGGAGAATAGTCTATGGGACCAGAGACAACAAACCTCAGTTAAGGGTGCGTATAACACTACGAACATCTGCTGAGGCGCACCTCAACCAAATAACTGCTGCAGCATACGGGCGCCTAGCAAACCTAGCAATCCGACATCTCAATAAGGAATCATCCAGGACCCTGTACACCGTGTATTTCAGGCCTATATTGGAGTATGCAGCACCAGTCTGGAACCCACACCTAGCCAAGCATGTATGGAAATTAAAGAAAGTGCAGAGGTTTGCAACAAGACTGGTCCCGGAGTTAAGGGGTATGTCCTACGAGGAGAGGTAAGGGAAATCGACCTGACGACACTGGAGGACAGGAGAGATTGAGGGAATATGATAACGACCTATAAAATACTGACAGTAATTGACAAGGTGGACAGAGACAGGATGTTCCAGAGATGGGACACAGCAACAAGGGGTCACAATTGGAAGTTGAAGACTCAGATGAATCAAAGGGATGTTAGGAAGTATTTCTTAAGTCACAGAGTTGTCAGGATGTGGAATAGTCTGGGAAGGGGTGTAGTGGAAGTAGGAATCATACATAGTTTTAAGAAGAGGTATGATAAAGCTCATGGAGCAGGAAGAGTGACCTAGTAGAGACCAGTGAAGAGGCGGGGCCAGGAGCGGAGAATTGACCTCTGTAACCACAACTAGGTGAGTACACACACACACACACACACACACACACACACACACACACATACACACACACACACACACACACACACACACACACACACATACACACACACACACACACACACACACACAGATACACACACACACACACACACACACACACACAGGTTGTTTCAGAGAGGGAACACAGAAACAAGGGGACACAACTGGAAGCTGAAGACTCAGATAAGTCAAAGGGATGTCAGGAAACATTTCTTCAGCCACAGAGTAGTCAGGAAGTGGAATGGACTAGAGAAAGATATAGTGGAGGCAGGAACCATACATAGTTTTAAGACAAGGTATGATAAAGCTCATGGAGCAGGGAGAGCAGAGACCCAGTAGCAGACAGCGAAGAGGCGGGGCCAGGAGCTGAGTCTCGACCCCTGCAACCACAATTAGGTGAGTACAATTAGGTGAGTACACACACACACACACACACACACACACACACACACACACACACACACACACACACACACACACACACACACATACACACACACACACACACACACACACACACACACACACACACACACACACACACACACACACACACACACACGCCCCGATGGCATGGTGGCTATTGCTCTTGCTTCACGCACGGAGGGCCCGGGTTCAATTCCCGCCGGGGCCGAAACATTTCGAAGTGTTTCGTTACACACACACACATACATACAACAGGCCTGGTGTCTAATCGACATGTGCCTAGGACAAAATGGTAACTAACACACACAACACACACATACACACACACACACACACACACACACACACACACACACACACACACACACACACACACACACACACACACACACACACACACACATACACACACACACACACACACACACACACACCTCCTCATCCAGCTATTTAACTCTTTATTTCCACTATCTGCTCTCGAGAGAAAACACAAGCGGCCGTTTTGTCTCCCTCTCCATCTCGCTTTTGTTCTCCCTGGGACAGGCTAACCTCCCTCTACATCTCGCTTTTGTTCTCCCTGAGCCAGGCTAACCTCCCTCTACATCTCGCTTTTGTTCTCCCTGGGACAGGCTAACCTCCCTCTACATCTCGCTTTTGTTCTCCCTGGGACAGGCTAACCTCCTCTACATCTCGCTTTTGTTCTCCTGGGCCAGGCTAACCTCCCTCTACATCTCGCTTTTGTTCTCCCTGGGACAGGCTAACCTCCCTCTACATCTCGCTTTTGTTCTCCCTGGGACAGGCTAACCTCCCTCTACATCTCGCTTTTGTTCTCCCTGGGACAGGCTAACCTCCCTCTACATCTCGCTTTTGTTCTCCCTGGGACAGGCTAACCTCCCTCTACATCTCGCTTTTGTTCTCCCTGAGCCAGGCTAACCTCCCTCACATCTCGCTTTTGTTCTCCCTGGGCCAGGCTAACCTCCCTCTACATCTCGCTTTTGTTCTCCCTGGGACAGGCTAACCTCCCTCTACATCTCGCTTTTGGTCTCCCTGGGACAGGCTAACCTCCCTCTACATCTCGCTTTTGTTCTCCCTGGGACAGGCTAACCTCCCTCTACATCTCGCATTTGTTCTCCCTGGGACAGGCTAACCTCCCTCTACATCTCGCTTTTGTTCTCCCTGAGCCAGGCTAACCTCCCTCTACATCTCGCTTTTGTTCTCCCTGGGCCAGGCTAACCTCCCTCTACATCTCGCTTTTGTTCTCCCTGGGACAGGCTAACCTCCCTCTACATCTCGCTTTTGTTCTCCCTGGGCCAGGCTAACCTCCCTCTACATCTCGCTTTTGTTCTCCCTGGGACAGGCTAACCTCCCTCTACATCTCGCTTTTGTTCTCCCTGGGACAGGCTAACCTCCCTCTACATCTCGCTTTTGTTCTCCCTGGGACAGGCTAACCTCCCTCTACATCTCGCTTTTGTTCTCCCTGGGACAGGCTAACCTCCTCTACATCTCGCTTTTGTTCTCCCTGAGCCAGGCTAACCTCCCTCTACATCTCGCTTTTGTTCTCCCTGGGACAGGCTAACCTCCCTCTACATCTCGCTTTTGTTCTCCCTGGGACAGGCTAACCTCCCTCTACATCTCGCTTTTGTTCTCCCTGAGCCAGGCTAACCTCCTCTACATCTCGCTTTGTCTCCTGGACAGGCTAACCTCCCTCTACATCTCGCTTTTGTTCTCCCTGGGCCAGGCTAACCTTTTCTTACTTCTTTATCAGAGCTCCTCCCTCTCCCTGCCAAGTTACTTGCCCTTCCAGTCCCTGAAATGTAAATTGATGAAGAGAGAGAGAGAGAGAGAGAGAGAGAGAGAGAGAGAGAGAGAGAGAGAGAGAGAGAGAGAGAGAGAGAGAGAGAGAGAGAGGAGAGAGAGGAGAGAGAGAGAGAGAGAGAGAGAGAGAGAGAGAGAGAGAGAGAGAGAGAGAGAGAGAGAGAGAGAGAGAGAGAGAGAGAGAGAGAGAGAGAGACAGAGAACACCATTGAACAATGAATGTAACATTACTTGAGTGTGTGATAAAGCCAGAATCATTGAAAAAATGATCAGGGATTTTGGTCTTGGTAGAAGATTAGGTCCCTACGGATCATGATGGTTTCAGGAACAGTGTTCAAGGTCCCAGACCAGTCTAAATCTCAGAAACTATATCCCACTCTCCATTCCCCTCAAAACCACTAAAAATACGTGTGAGCGTGTGTACTCACCTATTTGTGGTTGCAGGGGTCGAGTCATAGCTATTGGCCCCGCCTCTTCACTGATTGCTACTAGGTCCTCTCTCTCCCTGCTCCATGAGCTTTATCAAACCTAGTCTTAAAACTATGTATGGTTCCTGCTTCCACTATGTCGCTTTCTAGGCTATTCCACTTCCTGACAACTCTATGACTGAAGAAATACTTCCTAACATCCCTTTGACTCATAGGAGTATTCAACTTCCAATTGTGACCCCTTTTTTCTGTGTCCCCTCTCTGGAACATCTTGTCTCTGTCCACCTTATCAATTCCTCGCAGTATTTTATATGTCGTTATAATGTCTCCCATAACCCTCCTGTCCTCTAGTGTCGTCATGCCGATTTCCCTTAACCTTTCTTCGTAGGACAATCCCCTTAGCTCTGGGACTAGTCTTGTTGCAAACCTTTGCACTTTCTCTAATTTCTTGACGTGCTTGACCAGGTGTGGGTTCCAAACTGGTGCTGCATACTCCAGTATGGGCCTGACGTATATGGTGTACAGAGTCTTGAATGATTCCTTAGGGAGGTATTGGAACGCTATTCTTAGGTTTGCCAGCCGCCTGTATGCTGCAGCAGTTATCTGATTGATGTGTGCCTCAGGAGATGTGCTCGGTATTATACTCACCCCAAGATCTTTTTCTTTGAGTGAGGTTTGCAGTCTTTGGCCACCTAGACTATACTCTGTCTGCGGTCTTCTTTGCCCTTCCCTGATATTCATGACTTTACATTTGGCAGGGTTAAATTCAAGGAGCCAGTTACTGGACCAGGCTTGTAGCCTGTCCAGGTCTCTTTGTAGTCCTGCCTGATCCTCGACTGATTTGATTCTTCTCACTAACTTCACATCATCTGCAAACAGGGACACTTCTGAGTCTATCCCTTCCGTTATGTCATTCACATATACCAGAAACAGTACAGGTTCTAGGACTGACCCTTGTGGAACTCCACTCGTCACAGGTGCCCACTCTGACACCTCGTCACGTACCATGACTCGTTGTTGCCTCCCTGTCAGATATTCTCTGATCCATTGCAGTGCTTTTCCTGTTACGTGTGCCTGATCCTCTAGCTTTTGCATTAACCTCTTGTGAGGAACTGTGTCGAACGCCTTCTTGCAGTCCAAAAAAATGCAGTCTATCCACCCCTCTCTCTCGTGTCTTACTTCTGTTTCCTTGTCATAAAACTCCAGTAGGTTTGTGACACAGGATTTTCCTTCCCTGAAACCGTGCTGGTTGTCGTTTATAAGCTTGTGTCTTTCTAGGTGCTCCACCACTCTCCTCCTGATGATCTTCTCCATGACTTTGCATACTATACACGTCAGTGACACAGGTCTGTAGTTTAATGCCTCGTGTCTGTCTCCTTTTTAAAAATTGGGACTACATTTGCCATCTTCCACGCCTCAGGTAGTTGCCCAGTTTCAATGGATGTGTTGAAGATTTGTGTTAGTGGCACACACAACATCTCTGCTCCCTCTCTAAGGACCCACGGAGAAATGTTGTCCGGTCCCACCGCTTTTGAGGTATCGAGTTCACATAGCAGCTTCTTCACCTCCTCCTCGGTTGTGTGTATTTCATCCAGCACTTGTTGGTATACCTCCCTATTCTGAATTCCTGGAGCCCTTCCTGTCTCCTCTGTAAATACTTCTTTAAATCTCATGTTGAGCTCCTCACATACCTCTTGGTCGTTTCTTGTGTGTGTGTGTACTCACCTAATTGCTCACCTAATTGTGGTTGCAGGGGTCGAGACTCAGCTCCTGGCCCCGCCTCTTCGCTGTCTGCTACTGGGTCTCTGCTCTCCCTGCTCCATGAGCTTTATCATACCTTGTCTTAAAACTATGCATGGTTCCTGCCTCCACTATATCTTTCTCTAGTCCATTCCACTTCCTGACTACTCTGTGGCTGAAGAAATGTTTCCTGACATCCCTTTGACTCATCTGAGTCTTCAGCTTCCAGTTGTGTCCCCTTGTTTCTGTGTTCCCTCTCTGAAACAACCTGTCCATATCTACCTTGTCAATTCCCCGCAGTATTTTGTATGTCGTTATCATGTCTCCTCTGATCCTTCTTTCCTCCAGTGTTGTTAGTTATATTTCCCTCAATCTTTCTTCATAAGACAGACCCCTGAGTTGTGGAACTAACCTTGTCGCAAACCTTTGCACTTTCTCTAGTTTCCTTACGTGCTTGACCAGGTGTGGGTTCCAGACTGGTGCTGCATATTCTAGTATGGGCCTGACGTACACGGTATACAGTGTCCTGAACGATTCCTTGTTAAGGTAACGGAACGCTAATCTAAGGTTTGCCAGACGCCCATATGCTGCCGCAGTTATCTGGTTGATGTGTGCCTCCGGAGACGTGCTTGGCGTTATACTCACTCCAAGGTCTTTCTCCTTTGCCGTGGTGTGTGTGTGTGTGTGTGTGTGAGGTGTGTGTGTGTGTGTATGTGTGCACAAGTATAAATTGAGTCCTATATGATGTCAACTAAGCCAATGTTTCAGTGTTTAATGATTGGGGAGGATTTAATGTCCATTAGGACATTAAATCCACCCCAGTGAGTACTCTGAATCTCTCTCTCTCTCTTTCACATGCATTTACATTTCATGAGCTATCCTCAGGAATGAGTTGCCTAATTCAGCTAAGAGCTCATGTATATGTATATAATATATATATATATATATATATATATATATATATATATATATATATATATATATATATATATATATATATATATACACAATACATACATATAAATGCTTTATTAATAGACATAATACATTTATAAAACACACAAACATGAACATGAATACAATGGTACAATATTTCAAAGATTATGAATCTCCTCCAGCTCCTCCGAAGCCGGACGCGAGCCGAGTATGCAGCATGCGTTTCCCCTCTGGATGGCCACGCTGAGACGCTGGAACATGAACGTGGCTGCCCTTGGGTCCCTGGTGGTGTCGATGAGTCTGGAACCCAGTTCTTTAAGGAAACGTGTTGCATTTTTTCCCCATGATCCCAAGGTCTCTGATCCCACTGGGACAAATTGATACTGTTGGCTTATGTCCCTGTACTTGCCGATCTTGTACTCCTCTCTGTGGTCAGCAGCTCCTCCCTGTCGCCCAACACTGTGATGGATGTAGGTGTCAGCCAGTGTCGACACGCAGGTATAATCCCATGCTAAGAGCTTGCCATTCTTCCAAGGATAGATGGTGATCCCGTCGGGGCGGTTTGCTGGGTTGTGGGCGTTGTTGGCTGCTAGTGATCGAGGCTCTCTCTCGGCTGGGCATCCAGCT
>WNWK01005625.1:47500-117339 GCA_009830355.1 Cherax destructor
GAAGGTGAAACAGAAGCTTAAGTGAAGCACGAAAGGTGAAACAGAAGCTTAGGTGAAGCAAGAAAGGTGAAACAGAAGCTTAGGTGCAGCAAAGAAGGGGAACAGAAGCTTAAGTGAAGAAAGGAAGGTGAAATAGCTTAGGTGAAGCGAGGAAGGTGAAACAGTAGCTTACGTGAAGCAATTAAGGTGAAACAGAAGCTTAGGTGAAGCGAGGAAGGTAAAACAGAAGCACAAGTGAAGCAAGGAAGGTGAAACAGAAGCACAAGTGGAGCAAGAAAGGTGAAACAGAAGCTTAGGTGAAGCAAGGAAGGTGAAACAGCTTAAGTGAAGCAAGGAAGGTGAAACAGCTTAGGTGAAGCGAGGAAGGTGAAACAGCTTAGGTGAAGCGAGGAAGGTGAAACAGTAGCTTACGTGAAGCAATTAAGGTGAAACAGAAGCTTAGGTGAAGCGAGGAAAGTGAAACAGAAGCTTAAGTGAAGCAAGGAAGGTGAAACAGAAGCTTAAGTGAAGCAAGGAAGGTGAAACAGAAGTTAGGTGAAGCAAGGAAGGTGAAGCAGAAGCTTAGGTGAAGCAAGGAAGGTGAAACTGAGGCTTAGGTAAAGAGAGAAAAGTGAAACACAGGTGGTGTCGCAACGTAGCTGTTACTTGGGTGATGGAAGGAACCTAAATATAAGGTAGAAAATAATAGTAACCTAGATATTACCATGGTGATGGTAGGAACCTAGATATTACCATGGTGATGGTAGTAACCTAGATATTACCATGGTGATGGTAGGAACCTAGATATTACCATGGTGATGGTAGGAACCTAGATATTACCATAGTGATGGTAGGAACCTAGATATTACCATGGTGATGGTAGTAACTTAGATATTATCATGGTGATGGTAGGAACCTAGATATTACCATGGTGATGGTAGGAACCTAGATATTGCCATGGTGATGGTAGTAACCTAGATATTATCATGGTGATGGTAGGAACCTAGATATTACCATGGTGATGGTAGGAACCTAGATATTACCATGGTGATGGTAGGAACCTAGATATTACCATGGTGATGGTAGGAACCTAGATATTACCATGGTGATGGTAGGAACCTAGATATTACCATGGTGATGGTAGGAACCTAGATATTACCATGGTGATGTTAGGAACCTAGATATTACCATGGTGATGGTAGGAACCTAGATATTACCATGGTGATGGTAGGAACCTAGATATTACCATGGTGATGGTAGGAACCTAGATATTACCATGGTGATGGTAGGAACCTAGATATTACCATGGTGATAATAGAAACCTAGATAATACCATGGTGATGGTAGGAAACTAGATATTACCATGGTGATGGTAGTAACCTAGATATTACCATGTTGATGGTAGGAACCTAGATATTACCATGGTGATGGTAGGAACCTAGATATTACCATGGTGATGGTAGAAACCTAGATATTACCATGGTGATGGTAGGAACCTAGATATTACCATAGTGATGGTAGGAATCTAGATATTACCATGGTGATGGTAGGAACCTAGATATTACGATGGTGATGGTAGGAACCTAAATATTACCATGGTGATGGTAGGAACCTAGATATTATCATGGTGATGGTAGGAACCTAGATGTTACTAAGGTGATGGTAGGAACCTAAATATTACCATGGTGATGGTAGGAAACTAGATATTACCATGGTGATGGTAGGAACCTAGATATTACTAAGGTGATGGTAGGAACCTAGATATTACCTGGCTGAAGGATGGAACCGAAATAAGTAAATGTATTTAGGTCGCTTCGCGATCCAAGAAAGGTTCTCCCTTTATTCCATAACCCTAGTCTCCTCTACCTCAACACGCGCGAAAGGAATAGTGCAGAGTGGTGACAAAATTCTAATGCAGCAAGCTGTGAAAGTAATCATATATGTATATATATATATATGTGTGTGTATGCATGTGCATTTTTTATGCTTGTATAACCAAACCAAAGCTGGAAATTTGAAGCCGACTGGAAGAGTCATTGTCCAGTCATGTCGCGGATTGCAATGTCAGGGGCCCAAGACTATTCAACAGCCTCCCACCAAGCATTAGGGGAATTACCAATAGACCCCTGGCTGCCTTAAGAGGGAGCTGGACAGATACCTAAAGTCACTACCTGATCAGCCCAACGTACTGCTGGTCGTACATTGGACTACGTGCGGCCAGCAATAACAGCCTGGTAAAGGACTGGTCAAGGACTGGTCAAGGACTGGTCAAGGACTTCGCCGCGGGGGCTTTGACCCCCAGAACACCCTCTAGGTAGGTACCATTAAGGTTTTCCTCGTAAGAAACATCCATAAGATGCATCAGACACTCAGTACAGGATCATAGGCTGGATAGACCTCGCCCTGTGCAGTCGCAGAAGCTCTGACTCATCTTTACAGTCTCCCTACGATCCCCGTTGGGAAGGGGAGCGCCATCCTTCAGTCATTGCTTCCCCATCGTGTGGAGATCAAGCCGTCCAGTGGGGTTATCAATGACTACCAAACTTGCTCTTGCTGCCGCTGTCAAGACCTGCTTGTAGGTCAAATTTACAGCTATCCACTCTTTGAAAGACTCCTTCATGGTCGTCTGAAATCACGATAATGAAGCTTCGAAACTCATGGACGACACCGGAGTGAAGACACTCAGTGACCCACAGTTCAACGTCTCTCCTTCACCTTTCCTGCTGGCGAAATGTTCTGTTTTTGTCAAACGGTTGGACACGATCATCACATCCCTATCACCTGCTGACCTGAAGACGTCTATCAAGGAACAAAACACTTGGGCCTCGATTGACAACTTCACCAAAATGGTCAAACTCACGTTTTCCAACATCGATATGGTAGCCAAAGTGCTTTCTGATGGCCTAGCCATCTACTACTACCATATTCATCCATGACACATCAAACCAGAACGTTTTGCTCATGTCTCACCCTGCTGGAACTGTTATTCTCCCCACCACACGATCACTGCCTTGCCCATTAAAAACCAGAAATTCTGTTCCAACTGCGGAAAGGACGGTCATAATTTCAAAGCATGTCCCACCACCAGTGCCACTCCAACCTGCCTCAACTGCAAGAGTACTCATCATATCCTTGCAGCCAAATGCCCACTACGGAAGGAAGTGCTCTCTAAGAAGATCAAAGAAACTAAGAAGAACAGCCCCAAATCGCCGACAAACTCCGCCATACCAAAATTGCAATCTGATACCAAGAAAATTTTTCAAGCTATACAACAGTCATCTCTATCCAGCACCTCCCTCTCTCCACTTCCAGACGCGGCTCCCTCTAAGGTGCTGTATTTCATGGTGTATTCGCACCTTGCGAATGCAGCCAACCCAGGCACATTCAACGCTACCATTAATGAACTATTCCGACTTAGCAACATGCCAGCCTTCGTCTTCCCAGACGCCACACCTTCAGTTGACGTCCTCCGGATTCTTCCTAACGTCGTTAACTTCACTACTCCTGCTGACCTGTGTTCTTCTACCGAAGCAACTGTTCCTGCGCCTTCCACAACCACCGACACCACCGCTCTTGTTGCCCACCCTCCAGAACCCACCAATGAGAGCACTCCAGTTATTCCCACCAATGAGGAGCCACCACCTACTTCCACCACCACTTCTACTACTGACCACTCAGCTCCTTTACCTCCACTACACCCACCTCAAGCCAAGACGCAACCGCAGTACCTGAACAAATGGAAGAAGAAACAAATGTTAGAACAACTGAACCTATCACTTTCTACACGAATAATCCACTCGACCTGTCACTGTATGCAACTGTAGCAGTCCATCGCATAAAATATGGAACTATCAAGTACACTGTTGCTCCTGACTGTCAACATCACATTGTAACTGACCTACTTGAAGACTTAGCTGTCGACTCCACTCACCTGATCAAAATTACCATAATATCAAAATCTGCATACAAAAGACCTCAAAACGACTCCACGACTGGAAAATGTAACTAATATGGACACAGCTATGAAGAAATATCACTCACCAATCACGACGTAACTGTCACCTGTCTTCAACTTGAAACGACCAATCACCTCAAAGTTTTGCCTCCCTCTCCATCCCTGAGGATCTCCAGTCACCTTCCAGTTCAAGATATACCCACAGTTCAAGGTTCAGCCTGCACAGCTTCTCGTGTCTTCTACATAGCTATTAACTCCTGATTATGCAGTCTATCCCACGAGCGCCTAGCTGCTGGGTTAAGCCCTAGCACTTTTTCTACGACTTTGGACACTCCTCTCCAACGCTATTCTTCGCCTGTCCTGTCTTCCCCGCTCACCCAAATGAGGTCTTACCTAAACTCTCTTGTTTGCTTGAGTATAAAAGCAGGTCTGAAAAGATAACCTGATGAAAATACCTGGATGAAAAGTCCAGGTATTTTACCTTTAAAAACTGCATATCTGCCCTTAAACACTTTCACTCTCCTCCGTCGGCGAATTTTCACGCAACTTTTTTTTTTGTCTAATGTTTCAGCTGCGTCTCTGTAGGTGTCTGGAAGTGACCAGAGGTATTCCAGGATGCTATGGATAGGGTTCAACATCTTTGGTCTTAAGGGACAGACCTCCACTTGCCAGCTGTTCCAAAAATTTGGCCTCAGTTACCGTACATCAAGAATTTGGCCCTAGTTACCATTTATCAAGATTCTGGCCTTAGTTACCATACTTCACGAATTTGGCCTTGGTTACCGTACTTCAAGAATTTTGCCTTAGTTACCGTACATCGAGAATTCGTCCCTAGTGACCGTACATCAAGAATTTGGCCCTAGTTACCGTGCTATAATAATTTGGTTCTAGTTACCGTACAACAGTGTTAAAAAAATTGAAGCTGATCGAATGAGGCCTTCTCGAGTTATGAGAGAATTAATAAAAAAAATGGAGGATCAAACAAACCCATAAAAGAAGAGGATTCAGGTAACCAATTAAATGTTCTCGTTTTGGATACTTTATTATAATTATTTTTATTAAAAACACTAAAAATAACAATTAAAAATAATACAGTTAGAAGAATATGAAAATAACGTTAAAAAAAGAAACGAAAAAAGAATGAAAACTTAAGAAAAATAATAAAATCAATGGAAACGATATGAAACCACATTAAGAGAAAACACTAAGAGAGAATAAAAAACTTCCATTTGAAATGTTAAGGGAAGAAAAAAATACTTGTGTTCAATTCTGGACGGAAACAGGAGGGAATAATTTCAGATTTACACGACCATAATTCCTGACTAATAGCAGTGTCAGACATCGTGGCAGATCAAAGCAGACACCGAAAATCAGACTGTATCTGCTGTGTACAAGTGTCGCTCTCAACCTTCACCTGACTTCGCTTCTCCATATTTTTTTTTTACGATTTCCTTCATTGCTTCTCCCAGTTTAATATTTAATTGCCTAATATTTCTCAATATCATCATTTTTTTTATTTTTATGACATATATGAGATTTTTAAAATAAAACTAAGATAATGGTTGAAAATTATATTAATTTAGAGTAAGTGTCGTATTTTGCAATAATTATTAAAGTTATCTATGATTCATTATAAGGATTAATTATCTCCCATCTATCCAAAATTTGGCTCACAAAAACTAATATATAATATACAGGAACATATAATATACAGGAATATATAATATACAGGAACATATAATATACAGGAACATATAATATACAGGAACATATAATATACAGGAATATATAATATACAGGAACATGTAATATACAGGAACATAGTATGCAATCCCATCTATCCCTCCTCTCGTTTTCTTTGATCGTTCCCGGCAGATTTCATGCCATATTTGACTCTGTCGTCAGTCCGCATTTTCTGTGATCGTTCCCCAGAGAGTTAATCAGAAGTTTAACCGACCAATCTATTCCTCATATTTTGGCCCACATGTCGCCCAAAGCCTTTGACCTCGGAGTGTAATCGTTCAAGGACTCTCTTTCATCTGATGTATTTTGCCTAATCGATTTTTCGCACTCATAGATGAGTTGATGTGTAGAAGCACATAGATAATTGGATCCTTAAAAATAATGGTGTATATATATATATATATATATATATATATATATATATATATATATATATATATATATATATATATATATATATATATATATATATATATATATATATATATGTCGTGCCGATTAGGTAAAACTGGTCAAATAGCAAGAACTCATTTAAAATTAAGTCCTTTCTAAAATTTTCTCTTAGTTTAAAGATATATTTTTTTCATTTATGTTAATGTAAAATTTATAATTTTGTACCAAGAGAAACTTTGAAAACCTACCTAACCTTATTACAACAAGCGCAATTTAATTTAGCCTAACCCAACTAAATATATTTTAGATACGTTAACAATAATTTAATAATAAACAAACACAATGAAATATATTTTTTCGTTAGGTTCAGAATGATTTTGCGAAATTATTGCATACACAAATTTTCACTTGTCTTATATGGCAAGATGAGCGTTGCTATTTAGAAAATCGTAAGTTTTACCTAATCGGACGATAATATATATATATATATATATATATATATATATATATATATATATATATATATATATATATATATATATATATATATATATATATCGTCCGATTAGGTAAAACTTCGATGTTTATATATTTTTATATTTATATATATTTGCAATCACGCTTTTATTTACTGCTTCAAATGCTGTAAGCAAGATAACATTTATGAAGGGAGTCAGGGAGACTGGTTAGCGGGACTTGAGTCCTGGAGGTGGTAGTCAGAGTGCCTGCACTCTACACGAGGGTGATGCAGTTCGGAGGCTCATCTGAATTGTGATGTCAAAACGCATCTGCCAAGAGAGCTATTTGATGAATAATGGAGAATGTGTGTTCTCTTCCTCTTCATTGGTAATCCAACACAACCTTCACATGGGCTAGCCAATCAGGTAATATAAACCATCTGTCACAGCGCAATGAAGATTTCGATTCAGGGAGTAATAATTACGAGGCAGCCTCTGTGAGGGACCAGGTAGCCTTTGTGAGGGACCAGGTAGCTGTGTGAGGGACCAGGCAGCCTCTGAGAGGGCCCAGGCAGCCTCTGAGAGGGACCAGGTAGCCTCTGTGAAGGATCAGGTAGCTCTGTGAGGGACCAGGTAGCCTCTGTGAGGGACCAGGCAGCCTCTGTGAGGGACCAGGCAGCCTCTATGAGGGACCAGGAAGCCTCTGTGAGGGAGCAGGAAGCCTCTGTGAGGGAGCAGGCAGCGTCTGTGATGATCCAGGCATCTTATATCAGGGACTAGGCTGTCTGTATCAGGACCAAGCAGCCAATGTCAAGGACCAAACAGCCTATGTCAGGGACCAGGCAACCTGTGTCAGGGACCAGGCAGCCTGTGTCAGGGACCAGAAATCCTGTGTCAGGGACCAGATAGCCTTTGTCAGGAACCAGGCAGCCTGTGTCAGGGACCAGACAGCCTGTGTCAGGGACAATACAGCCTGTGTCAGGGATCAGACAGCCTGTGTGTTAGGGACCAGACAGCCTGTGTGTTAAGGCCCAGATAACCTATGTGTCAGGGACCAGACACCCTGTGTGTCAGGGACCAGACAACCTGTGTCAGGGACCAGACAGCCTGTGTTAGGTGCCAGCCTGCGTAGGGATCAGACAGCTTGTGTTTTAGAGGCCAGACAGCTTGTGTGTCAGGGACCAGGCAGCCTGTGTCAGGGACCAGACAGCCTGTGTTAGGGGCCAGACATCCTGTGTGTCAGGGTCCAGATAGCATGTGTAAGGGACCAGACAGCCTATATGTCAGGAGCCAGGCACCCTGTGTTAGGGACCATGCAGCCTGAGTCAGGGACGAGACTGCCTGTGTGTCAGGGATCAGGCTGCCTGTGTCAGGGACGAGACAGCCTGTGTGTCAGGGACCAGGCTGCCTGTGTCAGGGACGAGACAGCCTGTGTGTCAGGTCACCGTGAACACGGAAGATGTTGTTGATGAATAGGGAGGGGAGAGATGATTTAGAGGAGGAAGGGGAGATGAGTGATGAATGGGGAGGTAGAAACTGTGGTCGTTGTAGTCTTTCTCTCTCTCTCTCTCTCTCTCTCTCTCTCTCTCTCTCTCTCTCTCTCTCTCTCTCTCTCTCTCTCTCTCTCTCTCTCTCTCTCTCTCTCTCTCTCTCTCTCTCTCTCTTTGTAATAAACTTGTTCACCCGTATCTTGAATATACCTTTTGCTCTGTGTCTCATGATTACATAAAAGAGAAGATATAAAAGAGAAGGTCCAGAGAAGGGCAACCAAGCTCATACCATCACTTTAGAGGGTTCTGAGAAGGGCAACCAAACTGGTAGCATCTTTGGAAAAGGATCAGAGAAGGATAACCATGGTAGTACCATCGCTGGAGAGGGTTCTGAGAAGGGTAACCAAGCTCGAACCATCACTGGAGAGGGTTCAAAGAAAAGAAACCAAGTTCGTACCATCACAAAATAACAAAGTAAGTGAAGGTTGACACAAAGCAGTCAACCTTTCCTCTCTAAGCAAGCAGAGAAAACGAGATCTTATTTAAACCTTTAAGAAACCGAATGATTTTAATATTCCTAATCTGTAGAACTGTTTAAAGTTTAAAGAGATTGAATAACTTGAAACAGAGGAATGAAACTTCTAGGCAGAAGAGGCAAAGCAATTACATGAAAATATTTTTCCTTTTTTTTTTTTTTTTTGCACACTGAATTATAGGTGAATGCAACATACTAGCCGCTGACACTGTCAGCATTTAAGTACGAACTGTACTATTTAATTGCCAACTGAACAAGCGTACAGCATTCATTTAGACACCATGCAACTAGAGGAGGACCAGCACTAACATAACAATGGTAGGGGTAGAAGTAGAAATAGCAGTGGTACAAAGGGGAGCATTTTATTCGAATTGTTAACCCAGAGGTTCAATAATCCAGGATAACCCCAGTAAACCCGCTACGTGTGGCATATTTCCAATGGATTCCTGTTATTATTCACCAGCATTCAACCCCATCTTCTGTGCAGGTTTGTCTTAGAAAAACGAGAGCTCACCCACCACCACCGACTGAAAACAATCACATTCACTAATTACTAAACTTAACTGTCGTTAGTGATAATTAACCGATTTATTATTATTATTATTATTATTATTATTATTATTATTATTATTATTATTATTATTATTATTATTATTATTATTATTATCAACATTATTATTATAATGGGAGAAGTAGTGGTAGAGGTAGTGGTGGAAGTAGTGGTAGAGGTAGTGGTGGAAGTAGTGGTAGAGGTAGTGGTGGAAGTAGTGGTAGAGGTAGTGGTGGAAGTAGTGGTAGTAGCAGTGTAATGACAAGATAAAAAAGATAAAAAAAAAAAACTGTAGGAGAGCTAATGGCCCAGCAGGGTAGGACCAAAAACACAAGGGAAGAAAACCTATTGGACAGAAACCACGTAGGCAGAAAATAAAGGAAAGGAAAAGAAAATATAGGAAAGGAGAAGATGTAACGAGAGTAAGAGATAGAAATCAGGTTAAGTCACGGGTCTTCTGAAATTTGGAGCATCTGACAATGTAATGAGAGAGGAAGGCGTCTACAGATACAAAACCACGACTAAGATTCACATTAAAAAGCTATGTGTAAGGGATGCTTCAACAAGACGGCGACTGTGAAGAAGGTTAGACAGATTTAGCAGAGGAACAGTTAATAGGATGATTGTGATCTCTAACATGACAGAAAAGAGCATCATTGGTTAATGGTCCAAGTTAGTCCGAAACGTCGTCATAGGTTTCAGTCTCCTTTGTGAGGGTTATTTGTGTGTAGTTCAACTATTGTGCTTTTCTATTCTTAAGAGAACTACCATTAATAAGATAGGGAAAGATACAAAGGTAACAATATGTAACTGGAGAGGACAAGGGTTAGAGATAATAAAAAAGACTGAACAATAGTAACAAAAAAAAGCTTGAACAAAATTGAACAAACACGTAAAAACTCTTAAGAGTGAGGGAGTAATTCCGAACCTGAAATTGCAATGAGAGAAGAAAAACATGGGTGAGAGTTTGGAAGGTTTCCGGAATATTGACGAGGAGGAGGAGGAGGAGGAAGAGAAAGAGGAGAAGGAAGAGCAGGAGGAGGTACACTGGGAGGAGGCAATCAATGTCACTCTCACATTTACATTAAATAATTACCTTACATTGTAACTCTCCTGAAACATAACACACACCAGCTCATTATACCTAATTTAAACTGCTCTAGTCTATGTTATAGTATATATATATATATATATATATATTATATATATATATATATATATATATATATATATATATATATATATATATATATATATATATATATATATATATATATATATATATATATATATATATATATATATATATATATATATATATATATATATATATATATATATATATAAATCTTCAGGTCAAGTAGTTTCAGACGTCTCCGTGCGTCATGAGGAGCTATGCAATGTTGCATAGGGAAGAGTAACAGAGGACCTCCCCGGTTTACAGAAAGCAGGAAACAGAATAATGGGAGATATAAAAGGCAGTCCTAAGTTTCATTTAAGCGCCGTCGACAAGTCGTGTGACAAAATATTACATTTCACTAGTAGATAATACACATCCAAAATAATGCTATTATGTGTAAACCTTGTAATGAAAAAAGAGTCAAATGCGCTCATTTGTTAACTTAAAATACCGTACGTCTCGGGAGGATTCTAGAATGTTTGGAAGAATCTCTTCATTTATTTCTAAGTGCTGCTTAACGATATCCCCATTATCATTATTATGCCTGTACCTTAGTTACTTATGAGTCTTCCATAGTATTCCGATTATTTTTTAAGACCTAATAACCAGTCATTTCATGAATTTTCCGATAATCGTTTATCACCACATAACAACTTAACTCATTTTGTGAGAGAAGCTGACAGGTGCCGCCACGCTAACTGCTCTCACAAAACTTTCCCTTATATCTTCTGTTGCTAATCTTGCAGTATTGCATAATTCCTGATAACTCTCTAAGGCGGGTGAAAGTACTTGAGCTGAACATTTCTGTCCTCCATTCCTATATATATATATCTAGAGGCGGTACAATGTTCGTTAGGTCGAGACCTGGCCTGCCGCAGTTTGACACGTGTCCTCGGATCACGAGAAAAACATGTAGCTCGGCTGCATGCGTGATCTTTGAAGGATCGCTGGCTCAGAGGTAAGGTGACGCGTATATTGTGTTGTCTCCTGAGGCGGTACAATGCTCGTTGGGTCGAGTCCTGGCCTGCCGCAGTTTGGTAATGATATATATAATATATATATATATATATATATATATATATATATATATATATATATATATATATATATATTATATATATATATATATATTATTATATAGTGTGTGTGTGTGTGTGTGTGTGTGTGTGTGTGTGTGTGTGTGTGTGTGTGTGTGTGTGTAGACCAAGTGTTTACAGTGAAACATATAGGTGAACAGTATTTGGATAAGGGTAAAGATGTTTTTGTGGCATTTATGGATTTGGAAAAGGCGTATGATAGGGTGGATAGGGGGGCAATGTGGCAGATGTTGCAGGTGTATGGAATAGGAGGTAGGTTACTGAAAGCAGTGAAGAGTTTTTATGAGGATAGTGAGGCTCAGGTTAGAGTGTGTAGGAGGGAAGGGGACTATTTCCCAGTAAAAGTGGGCCTTAGACAAGGATGTGTGATGTCACGGTGGTTGTTCAATATATTTATAGATGGGGTTGTAAGAGAACTGAATGCGAGGGTCTTGGCAAGAGGTGTGGGGTTAAAAGATAAAGAATTAAATACAAAGTGGGAGTTGTCACAGTTGCTTTTTGCTGATGACACTGTGCTTTTGGGAGATTCTGAAGAGAAGTTGCAGAGGTTGGTGGATGAATTTGGTAGGGTGTGTAAAAGAAGAAAATTGAAAGTGAATATAAGAAAGAGTAAGGTGATGAGGATAACAAAAAGATTAGGTGCCGAAAGATTGGATATCAGATTGGAGGGAGAGAGTATGGAGGAGGTGAATGTATTCAGATATTTGGGAGTGGACATGTCAGCAGATGGGTCTATGAAGGATGAGGTGAATCATAGAATTGATGAGGGAAAAAGGGTGAGTGGAGCACTTCGGAGTCTGTGGAGACAAAGAACTTTGTCCATGGAAGTTAAGAGGAGAATGTATGAGAGTATAGTTATACCAACACTCGTATATGGTGTGAAGCCTGGGTGATGAATGTTGCAACGAGTAGAAGGCTGGAGGCAGTGGAGATGTCATGTCTGAGGTCAATATGTGGTGTGAATATAATGCAGAGAATTCGGAGTTTGGAAATTAGGAGGTGCGGGATTACCAAAACTATTATCCAGAGAGCTGAGGAGGGGTTGTTGAGGTGGTTCGGACATGTAGAGAGAATGGAACGAGACAGAATAACTTCGAGAGTGTATAAATCTGTAGTGGAGGGAAGGCGGGGTAGGGGTCGGCCTAGGAAGGGGTGGAGGGAGGGGGTAAAGGAAGTTTTGTGTGCGAGGGGCTTGGACTTCCAGCAAGCATGTCTGAGCGTATTTGATAGGAGTGAATGGAGACAAATGGTTTTTAATACTTGACGTGCTGTTGGAGTGTGAGCAAAGTAACATTTATGAAGGGATTCAGGGAAACCGGCAGGTCGGACTTGAGTCCTGGAGATGGGAAGTACAGTGTCTGCACTCTGAAGGAGGGGTGTTAATGTTGCAGTTTTATAACTGTAGTGTAAAGCACCCCTCTGGCAAGACAGTGATGGAGTGAATGATGATGAAAGTTTTTCTTTTTCGGGCTTTTTGTTCAGAATTTCCTGTGTAGTAAGGATGGGCTTATCTCTTAAATACGGCGAGAAGACTCGAGAAGACTCGTCCATAATGAGTCTCCATCAGACTGGCAGTTCATCACGTAATCAGTGACGTCACAGGGCAGTTAATTGGGCAAGCATGTCTGCCAGCCAATCACCGCCCGCGGTGCCAACTAACTTATGACGTCGTAAACTTAATGACCAATCATAAAAAAGAAAGTTTTCGATCAAATATAAGTTCACACTTATAACGAACCCGAGTATGGTACACACACACACACACACACACACACACACACACACACACACACACACACACACACACACACACACACACGCACATTTTCTTAGACTACAAGAAGGCGTTCGACACAGTTCCTCACAAGAGGTTAATGCAAAAGCTAGAGGATCAGGCACACGTAACAGGAAAGGCACTGCAATGGATCAGAGAATATCTGACAGGGAGAAGGGGATTGTCCTACGAAGAAAGGTTAAGGAAAATCGGCCTGACGGCACTATAGGACAGGAGGGTTAGGGGAGACGTGATACCGACATATAAAATACTGCGAGGAATAGATAAGGTGGACAGATACAAGAAGTTCCAGAGAGGGGCCACAAACAAGGGGTCACAATTGGAAGTTGAAGACTCCTATGAGTCAAAGGGATGTTAGGAAGTATTTCTTCAGTCATAGAGTTGTCAGGAAGTGGAATAGACTAGAAAGTGACGTAGTGGACGCAGGAACTATACATAGTTTTAAGACGAGGTTTGATAAAGCTCATGGAGCAGGGAGAGAGAGACCTAGTAGCAATCAGTGAAGAGGCGGGGCAGAAGCTATGAATCGACACCTGCAACCACAAATAAGTGAGTACACACACACACACACTCCCACACACAAAACTAAAAGAAATTAATAATCTGAAGACAACTTATTTTAATTGACGGAATGTTCTAAAGCCGTAGTGATGTACAGTGTCGGTGGGGAAGGGGGAAGGGAGGGAATCAGAACCGACTGAAGGAAGAGAAGACTATACTCATATTCTTCGATCTTGTGTTCTCTGAGTACTAGATGTCAAGCAGTGAGCTCTTTGAGTACTAGATCAAGCAGTGAGCTCTTTGAGTACTAGATCAAGCAGTGAGCTCTTTGAGTACTAGATCAAGCAGTGAGCTCTTTGAGTACTAGATCAAGCAGTGAGCTCTTTGAGTACTAGATCAAGCAGTGAGCTCTTTGAGTACTAGATGTCAAGAAGTGAGCTTTTTCAGTACTATACACTATAGTACTACTCTCCTGAGTAGTACACTTTGTAGTACTACGCTCTTGTGTCCTCCCTTTAATAACAACTTAATCACCGTAATTATTTAGTGTTTGTAATTAGTCTCGCCTCTTTAAATCCCCAGATCGATAGCTTTCTCTCTCTCTCTCTCTCTCTCTCTCTCTCTCTCTCTCTCTCTCTCTCTCTCTCTCTCTCTCTCTCTCTCTCTCTCTCTCTCTCTCTCTCTCTCCCTCTCTCTCTCTCTCTCTCTCTCTCCCTCTCTCTCTCTCTCTCTCTCCTCTCTCTCTCTCTCTCTCTCTCTCTCTCTTTCTCTCTATACTGCTTCTACTATTACTAACGAACACCCACACACCCACACATATACACACCCACATAAATAAATCACACACACACACACACATACACACACACACACACACACACACACACACACACACACACACACACACATCAACCAAATAACTGCTGCAGCATATGGGCGCCTAGCAAACCTAAGAACAGCATTCCGACATCTTAATAAAGAATCGTTCAGGACCCTGTACACTGTATACGTTAGGCACATACTGGAGTATGCAGCACCAGTTTGGAACCCACACCTAGCCAAGCACGTGAAGAAGCTCGAGAAAGTGCAAAGGTTTGCAACAAGACTAGTCCCGGAGATAAGGGGTATGTCCTACGAGGAGAGGTTAAGAGAAATCGACCTGACGACACTGGAGGACAGGAGAGATAGGGTCTACATGATAACAACATATAAGATAATGAGAGGAATTGACAAAGTGGACAGAGACAAAATGTTCCAGAGATGGGACACAACAACAAGGGGACACAGTTGGAAGTTGAAGACTCAGATGAATCACAGAGATGTTAGGAAGTATTTCTTGAGTCACAGAGTGGTCGGGAAGTGGAATAGTTTAGGAAGCGATGTAGTGGAGGCAGGCTCTATACATAGCTTTAAGCAGAGGTATGATTAAGCTCATGGCGCAGGGAGAGTGACCCAGTAGCGGCCAGTGAAGAGGCGGGGCCAGGAGCTTTGAATCGACCACTCCAACCACAACTAGGTGAGTACAACTAGGTGAGTACACACATACACACAGAAGTAAGACACGAGAGAGAGGGGTGGATAGACTGCATTTTCTTAGATTGCAAGAAGGCGTTCGACACAGTTCCTCACAAGAGGTTAATGCAAAAGCTAGAGGATCAGGCACACGTAACAGGAAAGGCACTGCAATGGATCAGAGAATATCTGACAGGGAGGCAACAACGAGTCATGGTACGTGACGAGGTGTCAGAGTGGGCACCTGTGACGAGTTGAGTTCCACAAGGTTCAGTCCTGGGACCGGTACTGTTTTTGGTATATGTGAATGACATAACGGAAGGGATGTGAAGTTAATGAGAAGAATTCAATCAGTCAAGGATCAGGCAGGAATACAAAGAGACCTGGACAGGCTACAACTCTGGTCCAGTAACTGGCTCCTTGAATTTAACCCTGCTAAATGTAAAGTCATGAAGATCGGGGAAAGGCAAAGAAGTCTGCAGACAGAGTATAGTCTAGGTAGGCAAAGACTGCAAACCTCACTCAAAGAAAAAGATCTTGGGGTGAGTATAATACCGAACACATCTCCTGAGGCACACATTAATCAGATAACTGCTGCAGCATACGGGCGGCTGGCAAACCTAAGAATAGCGTTCCAATACCTCACTAAGGAATCGTTCAAGACTCTGTACACCATCTACGTCAGGCCCATACTGGAGTATGCAGCACCAGTTTGGAACCCACACCTGGTCACGCACGTCAAGAAATTAGAGAAAGTGCAAAGGTTTACAACAAGACTAGTCCCAGAGCTAAGGGGATTGTCCTACGAAGAAAGGTTAAGGGAAATCGGCCAGACGACACTAGAGGACAGGAGGGTTAGGGGAGACATGATAACAACATATAAAATACTGCGAGGAATATATATATATATATATATATATATATATATAGATATATATATATATATATATATATATATATATGTAAAACTGGTCAGTTAGCAAGAACTCATCTAAAATTAAGTCCTTTCTAAAATTTTCTCTTATACGTTTAAAGATATATTTTTTTCATTTATGTTAATGTAAGAATTTATAATTTTGTACCAAGAGAAACTTTGAAAACCTACCTAACCTTATTACAACAAGCGCAATTTAATTTAGCCTAACCCAACTAAATATATTTTAGATACGTTAACATTAATTTAATAATAAACAAACACAATGAAATATATTTTTTTCGTTATGTTCAGAATGATTTTGGCGAAATTATTGCATACACAAATTTTCACTTGTCTTATATGGCAAGGTGAGCGTTGCTATTTAAGCCAAAATCGCAAGTTTTACCTAATCGGCACTACATATTATATATATATATATATATATATATATATATATATATATATATATATATATATATATATATATATATATATATATATATATATATATATATATATATGTGTGTGTGTGTGTGTGTGTGTGTGTGTGTGTGTGAAAACGGCAGTGGTCAAATTACTTTTCTGTTCGGAACACCCTGGGTGCAGAACACCCCCGGTAGTGCTCCTTGGTACGGAACACCCCGGGTAGTGTTCCTTTGTACGGAACACCCTGGGTAGTGTTCCTTGGTACGGAATACCCTGGGTAGTGTTCCTAGGTACGGAACATCTTAGATAGTGTTCCTGAGTAAGGAACGTCCTGGGTAGAGCCCTTGGGTACGTAACATTCTCAGCAGTGTTCCTATACGGAACACCCTGATTATTGTTATTGGGTACGAAAAATCCGAGTTTGTATTCCTGGAAATTACGGAACACTAGGGGCAGTGTTCCTGGGGCTGCAATGTTACTTACTAAACTACTCTACGTGTGTAGCTCACTGTTTCGTATTGCTACTTTAAGAAAGGTTTTGTATATTTGCACTTTTCTTACCTAACATTGCAAAGTATAGATCTACTCTTAAGAGTGTCGTAGTCTTGGCTGAAGACTTGTCACTCTAATCACTGTTAGAGTTACTGTTACAGGTCAAGTGTTGTTATTCTTCCTCAGCTCAGTTACAGGTCAAGTGTTGTTATTCTTCTTTAGCTTAGTTACAGGTCAAGTGTTGTTATTCTACCACAGCTCAGTTAAAGGTCAAGTATTGTTATTCTACCACAGCTCAGTTACAGGTCAAGTGTTGTTATTCTTCTTTAGCTTAGTTACAGGTCAAGTGTTGTTATTCTACCACAGCTCAGCTAAAGGTCAAGTATTGTTATTCTACCACAGCTCAGTTACAGGTCAAGTGTTGTTATTCTTCTTTACCTTAGTTACAGGTCAAGTATTGTTATTCTACCACAGCTCAGTTATAGGTCAAGTGTTGTTATTCTTCCTCAGCTCAGTTACAGGTCAAGTGTTGTTATTCTACAACAGCTTAGTTACAGGTCAAGTGTTGTTATTCTACCTAAGCACAGTTACAGGTCAAGTGTTGTTATTCTTCCTCAGCTCAGTTACAGGTCAAGTGTTTTTATTCTTCTTTAGCTCAGTTACAGGTCAAGTGTTGTTATTCTACCAAAGCTCAATTACAGGTCAAGTGTTGTTATTCTACCTCAGCTCAGTTACAGGCCAAGTGTTGTTATTCTACCTCAGCTCAGTTACAGGCCAAGTGTTGTTATTCTACCACAGCTCAGTTACAGGTCAAGTGTTGTTATTCTACCTCAGCTCAGTTACAGGCCAAGTGTTGTTATTCTACCTCAGCTCAGTTACAGGTCAAGTGTTGTTATTCTACCTCAGTTCAGTTATAGGTTCTCTCTCTCTCACTTTTTACTCAAGAGTTTAACAGAGTTAGATTAATAATTCCTACCTTTATTTACGAGAATTACCGTAAATGCAATTTTAATTTTTGGAAACATTGAAAAAGAAAACAGGCTTCCAGTAGCTTTCAAAAGCGTTCAATAGATTTCAGAAGTTTTCAATATATTTCAAATGCTTCATTCTGCGAATATCCTGCCATAAATGTGAGCATTTTTTTTTTTTTTTTTTCTGGCTAGAAACACAACTAGAATCTTAAAAGAAGACAGGACTAAGCATCAGAGCTAATCTTTTAGACAGAGTGTCGTTAGAAATAGGTTGAGTGGTTAGTTAATGGGGTTTGAAGCTCATCTGCTATACGAGGGTTATTATGGCTGCACGTCACCTGTTCACCACCAGTCAAAGAATACTTTAATCCCCTTAAGCAAGAAATTAATGTATTTTCGGAGTGTATATAATCCGAGAGGCATACACATCTCGGTGTATTTATCCTGTTAAATAAGATTTTACAAAGCCTTGAAAAAGGACTTTATATTTAAAGCCTTAAAAGCCTTTAAGGATAAAACATAAAAAACTGTTAGATTTGCGGGACGTTTCTAACACTCATAATTTGGTTATCTACAAACTAGATACTAGAAACGTTCTCTTCCAGGGTAGGTTATCTACAAACTAGATACTAGAAACGTTCTCTTCCAGGGTAGAGACGGACTGCCAGACTGCCGAGACCTCCCGGGCGTTCTCATATACTACGCATTGCATAAAATAAAAATAATAAACAAAGGGCAGATAGAATTACAAAAAAAACTCTACGGAAATGCATATCCGTTTTTCACTTACTCTGCTTCAAAAACCTCACAGCTGGGTAAAAGAATATCGCCGGGACACCTGCCACCGGCCACTCCCTTGATGTTTGCACCGTAAATACACCATATATATATATATATATATATATATATATATATATATATATATATATATATATAAGAGAGAGAGAGAGAGAGAGCCGTGAAGTTTGCAATGTTAACTCACAACTCTCCCGCTTAACACCTTCGTGTATGCGTGTATATTCTCACGGACATATGAGTGTATACGTGTAAATTTGTTTTTTTCTATGTTGATTCTAACACTGATATCTGTTTTATTTGGTTTATGTCCTTGTTGTTCTTTCTGTACTCTTGCTGTTGTTTTTTCATCATTTTTGTTTTTGGGTTTAGTTACATGATCACAGTTATTTTTAAAGAGAGTTAAATTTTACTTTGAATTTCTCACAGCATGAGAAATAAGAACATGAATGAGACACTGCTAAGAATTTTTCTCTACAAAAATAGAGAAAATGCGTGCCAATAGCAAGAACGTGATGTGGATGTTCTATCAGAGGGAAGATAGTGATGTAGATGTTCTATCAGAGGGAAGATAGTGATGTGGATGTTCTATCAGAGGGAAGATAGTGATGTGGATGCTCTATCAGAGGGAAGATAGTGATGTGGATGTTTTATCAGAGGTAAGATAGTGATGTTGATGTTCTATCAGAGGGAAGATAGTGATGGGGATGTTCTATCAGGGGGAAGATAGTGATGTGGATGTTCTATCAGAGGTAAGATAGTGATGTGGATGCTCTATCAGAGGGAAGATAGTGATGTGGATGTTCTATCAGAGGTAAGATAGTGATGTGAATGTTCTATCAGAGGGAAGATAGTGATGTGGATGTTCTATCAGAGGGAAGATAGTGATGTGGATGTTCTATCAGAGGGAAGATAGTGATGTGGATGTTCTATCAGAGGGAAGATAGTGATGTGGATGTTCTATCAGAGGGAAGATAGTGATGTGGATGTTCTATCAGAGGGAAGATAGTGATGTGGATGTTCTATCAGAGGGAAGATAGTGATGTGGATGTTCTATCAGAGGGAAGATAGTGATGTGGATGTTCTATCAGAGGGAAGATAGTGATGTGATGTTCTATCAGAGGGAAGATAGTGATGTGGATGTTCTATCAGAGGGAAGATAGTGATGTGGATGTTCTATCAGAGGGAAGATAGTGATGTGGATGTTCTATCAGAGGGAAGATGGTGATGTGGATGTTCTATCAGAGGGAAGATGGTGATGTGGATGTTCTATCAGAGGGAAGATGGTGATGTGGATGTTCTATCAGAGGGAAGATGGTGATGTGGATGTTCTATCAGAGGGAAGATAGTGATGTGGATGTTCTATCATAGGGAAGATAGTGATGTGGATGTTATATCAGAGGGAAGATAGTGATGTGGATGTTCTATCAGAGGGAAGATAGTGATGTGGATGTTCTATCAGAGGGAAGATAGTGATGTGGATGTTCTATCAGAGGGAAGATGGTGATGTGGATGTTCTATCAGAGGGAAGATGGTGATGTGGATGTTCTATCAGAGGGAAGATGGTGATGTGGATGTTCTATCAGAGGGAAGATGGTGATGTGGATGTTCTATCAGAGGGAAGATAGTGATGTGGATGTTCTATCATAGGAAGATAGTGATGTGGATGTTATATCAGAGGGAAGATAGTGATGTGGATGTTCTATCAGAGGGAAGATAGTGATGTGGATGTTCTATCAGAGGTAAGATAGTGATGTGGATGTTCTATCAGAGGGAAGATAGTGATGTGGATGTTCTATCAGAGGGAAGATAGTGATGTGGATGTTCTATCAGAGGGAAGATAGTGATGTGGATGTTCTATCAGAGGGAAGATAGTGATGTGGATGTTCTATCAGAGGGAAGATAGTGATGTGGATGTTCTATCAGAGGGAAGATAGTGATGTGGATGTTTTATCAGAGGAAATATAGTAATGTGGATGTTCTATCAGAGGGAAGATAGTGATGTGGATGTTCTATCAGAGGGAAGATGGTGATGTGGATGTTCTATCAGAGGGAAGATAGTGATGTGGATGTTGTATCAGAGGGAAGATGGTGATGTGGATGTTCTATCCGAGGGAAGATAGTGATGTGGATGTTCTATCAGAGGGAAGATAGTGATGTGGATGTTCTATCAGAGGGAAGATAGTGATGTGGATGTTCTATCAGAGGTAAGATAGTGATGTGGATGTTCTATCAGAGGGAAGATAGTGATGTGGATGTTCTATCAAAGGGAAGATAGTGATGTGGATGCTCTATCAGAGGGAAGATAGTGATGTGGATGTTCTATCAGAGGTAAGATAGTGATGTGAATGTTCTATCAGAGGGAAGATAGTGATGTGGATGTTCTATCAGCGTCTGGTGAACATTCCACTAAAGAAGAAGAGAACATTCACGGTCAACATCCCACTGACGAATAATAGAAAAAAGCTCCAAGCTTAAAACAACGAAAAAACAAAAACTGTCTTTTGAAATAAAAAATATATGTCCAGAAAGTTTGGTTCATGACACAGCTGGTTTACATGGACAAGGTTTTATTGCATTTTGACATTTTTTTTCAGAACACTCTCCAGAAAGTTACAAGTGTTTATCTCATTTATTACAGATTTGTTCCAGACTCATTGACGACACGGGGACAAGAGCTACAATCCGTCACAGCCTGTGTTGTGAGGTGACAGCTCCGTACACACTTGCTGTGAAGCTGAGAGAGAAATGGAAAATACACAAAAGTGTAGCACTTCGATATCTTCCTCGACGAAACGCTTCGCCTGCGCAGCAGACTTCATCAGTCGATAACAGAGGTGAATATATTACTGGAGACAGTAGAAGAATTGGAGAGCAGTCACTTGAAAATGGCCTATCTCTTAGAGAGCAAGTGTGCGAAAATTCTCAGAGGAACCCTTCCTGAAGTGGCGGCTCGAAATAAAGCCACCAGAAGCCTCACTATTACTACAAACAGCAAATGTCAAGAAATAATTCGTAAAGCAATAAATTCTTTAACAAGAGACATTTATTGTGCTGAAACTATTGAAATTGTGAAGGATAACCTCATCAAATTTCAATCCAACAATAGAACAATAGAAGAAGATCAGATTTCAAGACAGATTACAGCGCCATGCGAGATCATTTATGGCGAAATAGTTTTTAAAGGTACAGGTACAACTACAGGTTCAGGTACAGGTACAAGTACAAATATATGTTCAAGTACACGTACAGATACAGGTACAAGTACAGGTACAGGTTCAGGTACAAGAACAGGTACATGTACAAGTACAGGTACATGTACAAACACAGGTGCGAGTACAAGTACAGATACAAGTACAGGTACAAAACAAGTACATGTAAAGGAACAAGTACAGATACAAGTACAGGTACAGGTGCAATTACAAGTACAGGTACAAGTACAAGTACAGTTACAGGTGCAAGTACAGGTACAAGTACAGGTGCAAGTACAAGTACAGGTACAGATACAGGTACAAGTACAGGTACAAATACAAGCACAGATACAAGTACAGGTACAGGTACAAGTACAAGTACATGTACAAGTACAAGTACAGGTACAAAAACAAGCACATGTACAGATACACTACACCGTAATACAGGTGCAAGTACCTGTACAAGTACAAATACACGTGCAAGTACAAGTACAAGCATAGGTACAGGAACAAATATAGATACAAGTACAGGTACAGATACAAGTACAAGTACATGTACAAGTACAGGTACAAGTACAAGTACAGGAGCATGTACATGTACAAGAACAGGAACAAGTACAATTATAGGTTCAAGTACAAGTACAAGTACTAGTATATGTACAGATACAAGTACAGGTACAAGTACAGGTTCAAGTACAGGTACAAGTACAAGTACACATACACATACAGGTACAAGTACAGGTACAAGTACAATTACAGGTACAAGTACAGGTGCAAGTACAAGAACTAGTACAGGTACAGATACAAGTACAAGTACAGGTTCAAGTATAGGTACAAGTACAAGTACGGGTACATGTAAAAGTACAAGTACAGTTACAAGTACAAGCAAAAGTACAAGTACAGTTACAAGTACAAGCAAAAGTACAAGTACAAGTACAGTTACACGTATAGTACAGTTACAAGTACAAGTACAGTTACAAGTACAATTAAAAGTAAAAGTACAAGTACATGTACACGTACAAGTACAGGTACAGGTACAGGTACAAGTACAAGTACAGGTACAAGTACAGGTACAATTATAAGTACAATTACAAGTACATTTACAAGTACATGTACAAGCAAAAGTACAAATGCAAGTACAAGTACAGATACAAGTACAACTACAAGTACATGTACAAGTACAGGTACAAATACAGGAACAAGTACAAGACAGGTACAAGTACAAGTACAGGTACTAGTACAGGTACAAGTATAATAACAAATACAGTTACAAGTACAAATAAAAGCACAAGAACAAGTACAGGTACAGATGCAAGTAAAAGTACAGGTACACGTACAAGTACAGGTTCAAGTGCAGGTACAAGATCAAGTACAGGTACAAGTACAAGACAGGTCCAAGTACAAGAACAGGAACAAGTAAAAACACAATTACAGATACAAGTACAAGTAAAGGTGCAAGTACAAGTAAAAGTACAGGAACAAGTACAAGTACAGGTTCAAGTACAGGTACAATTACAAGTACAAGTACAGGTACAAGTAAAAGTACAAGTACAGTTACAAATACAAGTAAAAGTACAAGTAAAAGTATAAGCACAAGAACAGTTACAAGTACAAGTAAATTTACAAGTACAAATAAAAATACAAGTGCATGTATAAGTACATGTACTAGTAAAAGTACAGGTTCAAGCACATGTACAAGTACAAGTACAAGAACATATACAGGTAAAATACAGGTACAAGTATAAATACAGTTACAAGTACAAGTAAAAGTACAAGAACACGTACAGGTGCAGATACAAGTACAAGTACAGGTACAAGTACAATTACAGATACAAGAACAAGTAAAGTTGCATGTACAAGTATTAGTACAGGTACATATACAATACAAGTACAGGTACAAGTACAAGTACAGGTACAAGTAAAACTACAAGTACAGTTACAAGTACAAGTACATTTACAAGTACAAGTAAAAATACAAGTGCAAGTACAAGTACAGGTACAGGTACAAGTAAAAGTACAAGTACAGTTACAAGTACAAGTACAAGAACAAGTACAGGTACAAGTACAGGTACAAGTACAGGCACAAGTACAGGTACAAGTACAGGTACAAGTACAGGTACAAGTACAGGTACAAGTACAATTACAGGTTCAAGTACAGTTACAAGTACAAGTAAAAGTACAAGTAAAAGTATAAATACAAGTGCAGTTACAAGAACAAGTACAGGTACAAGTACAAGTAAAAATACAAGTGCAAGTACATGTACAAGTACAAGACAGGTACAAGTACAAGTACACTTACAAGTACAAGTACAAGTACAGGTACATGTACAGGTACAAATACAAGTACAGGTACAAGTACAAATACAGGTACAAGTACAGGTACACGTTCAGGTACATGTACAGGTACAAGTACATGTACAGGTAAAAGTACAGAGGTGAACCAGGTGACGTCATTAACTCTTTGCCAGTAAATGATGGAGATTATTTTATATTCATTAAAAACCTGAACATAGATGATGTGGGAGAGTTAGTTTAGCAACAAGTGCTCAGTAACAAGTGCTCAGTAACAAGTGCTCAGTAACAAGTGCTCTGCAACAAGTGCTCAGTAACAAGTGCTCAGCAACAAGTGCTCAGTAACAAGTGCTCTGCAACAAGGGCTCACCAACAAGTGCTCAACAACAGGATTGTGTGGTCCAGTGGGTTAAGGTGTCATGTGATTCTCGCTCACCATGAGGCAAAGCCAAAACTACATGGGTTCGAATCCTCGGCTAGTCGCGTGTTGTTATTGATTCAATACCACTCGTTCATGGTCACAATATATATATATATATATATATATATATATATATATATATATATATATATATATATATATATATATATATATATATATATATATATATACACACATATATTTGTATTATTGTACCCACGAACGAGTGGTATTGAATCAATAACAACACTGCGAATAACCGAGGATTCGAACCCATCTAGTTTCGGCCTTGCCTCGTGGTGAGCGAAAATCACACGATGCCTTTACCCACTGGACCACACAATCCTGTTGCTGAGCAATCCTACTGCTGAGCACTTGTTGCTGAGCACTTGTTACTGAGCACTTGATACTGAACACTTGTTGATAGAACTTTTGTAAACAAAAGTTCCAGTTGATGATTTACTAAGTTTCTTATCTGAAGAACTTGTTAATTACGATTTTTACCATTGCCAGTTCCTACTATCATTAAACTTATTAAACGTTGTATTGTTGATGCAAAATTTGTATTTAATGATGAGATTTACACTCAGAAGTTTGGTATGGCAATGGGAAAACCTCTTTCACCTGTTCTTAGTAATTTATACATTGATTTTTTTTAAACAAGATTGCTTAACACAATCCTTCCCAATAGAGCTAAGTGGTATAAATATGTTGATGATATTTTGTGCCTTATGCCTAAGAATATAGACATAAACCATTTCCTTGTTAAATTAAATAGCTTAGCTCATTCTATAAATTTTACTGTTGAGTTCAAAGTAAATAACTCATTGCCCTTCCTAGATGTTTTAATTATTAAGGGTAACAAGGATTATAAATTTAAAATTTACAGAAAACCTACAAATAATTGTTCCTATGTACACTATTATTCTTCACATCAAGATAAAGTTAAACTGTCGGTTTTCTCATCAATGTTTTTGAGAGCTTTACGTATTTGTAGTCCAGAGTTCATAGATGAAGAAATTTCAAAAAATTATGAAATAGCTAATGATCTAAAATACTCAAGAAATGTAATTGATAAATCATTTAAAATAGCTAGGAATACTTTTTACAATCCAAAAATGAACAACCAACCTTATTCAACCAAAAATATGTTGGTTCTCCCTTACCATGATAACTTGGTTGATATGCCTTCCTTTCTTAAGACTTTTAATATCAAAGTTGAATTTAAAAATCTTGATTCAGTAAAAAAAAACTTTTGATAAAAAATTTCCCCCAAAATGCTGATGGATGTGTCTATAAGATTCCATGTAAAATATGCGATAAAGTTTATTATGGTCAAACTGGTAAAAGTCTTGAACTAAATATAGCATTAGAACTGGACAAGATTCTAATGCTCTATTTATTCATGAAATTCATCCAATTGATTTTCAAAATGCTGAGAAGGTTGTATCAAGCAAGTCCATGGTTGACAGGAATATAATAGAATCATGTTTCATAAAAAGCAGTTTTGAAAATAATATGAACATTTCTTTGGTTTATATAAGTTGTATTCATTTATAATTAATAAAATTTGGGAAGAAGTTAATGATACATTAGACAAGTAAAACATCTTAATGCTTGGGTGGAGTATCAGGTGCGCTTCACAGAGTCGGGTGTTGTCACGCGACTGTCTTTCTTATGGTGACGAGATTGTGAGGTGTAGTCTTGCCCTTTTATATGCCCTCTTGTTGATGTTTCGTGTGAGAAGTCTCGAAAGCGTTTGGAATTTCGCTATTTTTTCATTGTGGTTGTTTTGCTTATTGAGATATCACTGTTTACTGTGATGTTATTGGATATATATATATATATATATATATATATATATATATATATATATATATATATATATATATATATATATATATATATATATATATATATATATATATATATATATATATATATATATATGCCGATCTGATGGCAGCCAAAAGCGTCCAGATGGTATCACCCTTCAAGCCTGGACAGACGGCAAGCAGGTGGTGTGGACTACACATTGCATCTACCTTGGCTGATACCTATCTCCAATACACCAGGGAGGAAGGAGGGGCAGCTGCCACCTTCAGGGAGTCCCAGAAGTCGAGAAAATATGGAGAACTTGCCCATCATTATATGTTTGTTCCCATAGGGTCAGAGACCCTTGGCTCGTGGGGAAAGAGTGCATCTAAGTTCCTCAAGGAGCTGGGCAAAAAACTCAACATGGTAACTAGGGTTCCCAGGGCAGCTAGTTTTCTGTTCCAGCGACTCAGCGCTGCTGTCCAGAGGGGTAATGCATGCTGTATTCTGGGCACGCGCCCCAGCTCGGAAGAGCTGGATGAGATTTTCGCATTATAACCAGTGACAAACATGTAACAATATGTACTAGACATGTATCTCTCACACCTCGTGTACTGTATATGTCATCATTATATAAACAATGTATCTCTTAAATCTTTTGTACCATATTATGTAATAAAATATACCTATTAGTAAAAAAAAAAAAAAAAAAAGATGGGGTGGTAGGGAAAGTGGAATATTCAAATGGCTTCAGGAAGAAATCCAAATATTCTTCCTTGAAGCCTTTTTATCCACTTCTCCGAGGCTATGGGTCCCACAATTTGAACCAGAGGTGGACCCCATCTTATATATACATATATATATATATATATATATATATATATATATATATATATATATATATATATATATATATATATATATATATATTATATATATATATATATATATATATATATATATGCTTGCCAAAATGTTTAGGACTGTAACATAAGACAGAGAGACTGCCCATCTCCAAGCTGAGAATGCACCTCACTCTGGGGACTTCCTCCAAACAGTTCCCATTTCGGCAATGGGAACACGCCTCAACCCCAACACCTTCCGTATTGCAGTGGCTCTTTGCCTTGCTGCAATGCGCAAGCTGAACAATATGGTCTACATGATCTTAACTGTTCAAAAACCAAGTGCTGGCATGCAAGACATAATGAGGTCAACGACGTCATAAAGAGAACCCTAGCTACAGCTGGATGCCCAGCCGAGAGAGAGCTCCGATCACTAGCAGCCAACAATTCCCACAACCCCGCAAACCGCCCCGATGGGATCACCATCTATCCTTGGAAGAATGGCAAGCTCTTAGCATGGGACTATTCCTGTGTGTCGACGCTGGCTGACACCTACTTCCATCACAGTGTCGGGCGACAGGGAGGAGCAGCTGACCACAGGGAGGAGTACAAGATCGGCAAGTACAGGGACATAAGCCAACAGTATTAATTTGTCCCAGCGGGACCAGAGACCTTGGCATCATGGGGAAAAAATGCCACACGTTTCCTTAAATAACTGGATTCCAGACTCATCGACACCACCAGCGACCCAAGGGCAACCACTTTTATATTCAAGCGCCTCAGCGTTGCCATCCAGAGGGGAAATGCATGCTGCATACTGGGCTCGCGTCTGGCTTCGGAGGAGCTGGAGGAGATTCATAACCTTTGATATATTGTACCTATGTATTCTTAAATTAGACACATATGCAACAATTGGGTATCTTTATTGAGGAAACGTTTCGCCACACAGTGGCTTCATCAGTCCAATACAAAGTAGAAAGGTGTAAGGAGAGGAGGAGTTTGAGGTAATCAGTCCCTCGGCCTGGAGTCGATGTGTTCAGTCCATCAATGTTGTTGGAAGTGCAGCACAAGGCCGTAGAGGTGGTTTATATGCTGTAATCAGGTGAGGTGAAGCAGGAGGAGGCGGGGTCATAGTGGTACCATCCACTAGTCGAAGTAGATCTTCGTCCAAAGGTTGGAAAAGTGTTGAAGAATTCGTTTGTATCAAGTGTTGCATATGTGTCTAATTTATAACTTGTCGGTTCTCTGAACCATTCATCTACACTATGTATTCATGTTCGTGTTTTCTTTCAATGTATTATGTCTATTAATAAAGTTAACATATAATATAAAATATAGGGGGTGGTAGGAGAAGAAAATATTCAAAAGTTCCGGAGAGAACCTTGAGTTTTTCCCTGAGGTACGTTTATTGTCTTCTCTGAGGATGAGGGTCCCCAGTGAAGCTCTAGATGTGGTTCCTCCTATATATATATATATATATATATATATATATATATATATATATATATATATATATATATATATATATATATATATATATATAATATAATAATATCTTTATTTACTACAAGTACATGTACATGGTATACAGGCCTAGCTGACATCAGTGACATACTACTACATAGAAAGTCCCTTGTTATGCTGAGCAATTCGGGCAGATTAGGTCAATGTCCCAGGATGCGACTCACACCAGTCGACTAACACCCAGGTACCCATTTTACTGATGGGGAACATAGACAACAGGTGTAAAGAAACACGCCCAATGTTTCTACCCTGGCTGGGAATCGAAACCAGGCTCTCGCCGTGATATCAAAATATGCAAGACAACCACTATGAAAAATAGAAGAATTCCAAGCGCATTCATGACTACTCACATTATCAAGGAACTATGATAATGTGAGTAGTCACGAAAGCGCTTGGATTCTTCTATTTTTTCATAGTGGTTGTCTTGTATATATATATATATATATATATATATATATATATATATATATATATATATATATATATATATATATATATATAGGAAGGTACCACCTCTGAAACCATCCTGCGGAGCCTCATCCTCAGAGAAAAGAATAAACTTACTTCAGGGAAAACTCAAAGTTCTCACTGAAGCTTTTTGAAAATTTTCTCCTACCACCCCCTTTTTTCTATATACTTTATTTAAAGACAAAATACACACAAACACATACACACACATACACACACACACACACACACACACACACACACACAGAGTGGGCGCCGGGGACGAGTGGGGTTCCACAGGGGTCAGTCCTAGGACCGGTGCTGTTTCTGGTGTTTGTGAACGACATGACGGAAGGAATAGACTCCGAAGTGTCCATGAAGATTGGGGAAGGGCAAAGAAGACCGCAGACGGAGTACAGTCTAGGGGGCCAGAGACTACAAACCTCAATCAAGAAAAAAGATCTTGGGGTGAGTATAACACCAGTCACATCTCCTGAGGCGCACATCAACCAAATAACTGCTGCAGCATACGGGCGCCTAGCAAACCTAAGAACAGCATTCCGACATCTTAATAAAGAATCTTTCAGGACCCTGTACACTGTGTACGTTAGGCCCATACTGGAGTATGCAGCACTAGTTTGGAACCCACATTTATCCAAGTACGTAAAGAAGCTAGAGAAAGTGCAAAGGTTTGCAACAAGACTAGTCCCGGAGCTAAGGGGTAAGTCCTACGAGGAGAGGTTAAGGGAAATCGACCTGACGACACTGGAGGACAGGAGAGATAGGGGGGACATGATAACGACATATAAAATACTGAGAGGAATTGACAAGGTTGACAGAGACAGAATGTTCCAAAGATGGGACACAGCAACAAGGGGACACAGTTGGAAGTTGAAGACTCAGATGAATCACAGGGATGTTAGGAAGTATTTCTTCAGTCACAGAGTAGTCGGGAAGTGGAATAGCTTGGGAAGCGATGTAGTGGAGGCAGGTTCCATACACAGCTTTAAGAAGAGGTATGATAAAGCTCATATCGCAGGGAGAGTGACCCAGTAGCAGCCAGTGAAGAGGCAACCACAACTAGGTGAGTACACACACACACACATACACACACACACACACATACACACACACACACACACACACATATATATATATGTCGTGCCGATTAGGTAAAACTTGCGATTTTGGCTTAAATAGCAACGCCCATTTTGCCATATAAGACAAGTGAAAATTTGTGTATGCATTAATTTCGCCAAAATCATCCTGAACATAACGAAAAAAATATATTTCATTGTGTTTGTTTATTATTAAATAAATGTTAACGTATCTAAAATATATTTAGTTGGGTTAGGCTAAATTAAATTGCGCTTGTTGTAATAAGGTTAGGTAGGTTTTCAAAGTTTCTCTTGGTACAAAATTATAAATTCTTACATTAACATAAATAAAAAAAATATATCTTTAAACGTATAAGAGAAAATTTTAGAAAGGACTTAATTTTAGATGAGTTCTTGCTAATTGACCAGTTTTACCTAATCGGCACGACAAAATATATATATATATATATATATATATATATATATATATATATATATATATATATATATATATATATATGTAGTGCCGATTAGGTAAAACTTGCGATTTCGGCTTAAATAGCAACGCTCACATTGCCATATAAGACAAGTGAAAATTTGTGTATGCAATAATTTCGCCAAAATCATTCTGAACATAACGAAAAAAATATATTTCATTGTGTTTGTTTATTATTAAATTAATGTTAACGTATCAAAAATATATTTAGTTGGGTTAGGCTAAATTAAATTGCGCTTGTTATAATAAGGTTAGGTAAATTTTCTAAGTTTCTTTTGGTACAAAATTAAAAAATTTTACATTAACATAAATGAAAAAAAAAATCTTTAAACGTATAAGAGAAAATTTTAGAAAGGACATAATTTGAAATGAGTTCTTGCGAATTTACCAGTTTTTACCTATTAGGCACGACATATATATATATATATATATATATATATATATATATATATATATATATATATATATATATATTTTTTTTTTATTAACACATCGGCCGAGTCCCACCAAGGCAGGGTGGCCCGAAAAAGAAAAACTTTCATCATCATTCACTCCATCACTGTCTTGCCAGAAGGGTGCTTTACACTACAGTTATAAAACTGCAACATTAACACCCCTCCTTCAGAGTGCCGGCACTGTACTTCCCATCTCCAGAACTCAAGTCCGGCCTGCCGGTTTCCTGAATCCCTTCATAAATGTTACTTTGCTCACACTCCAACAGCACGTCAAGTATTAAAAACCATATGCCTCTATTCACTCCTATCAAATACGCTCACACATGCTTGCTGGAAGTCCAAGCCCCTCGCACACAAAACTTCCTTTACCCCTCCTCCAACCTTTCCTAGGCCGACCCCTACCCCGTCTTCCCTCCACTACAGATTTATACACTCTCGAAGTCACTCTGTCTCGTTCCATTCTCTCTACATGTCCAAACCACCTCAACAACCCCTCCTCAGCTCTCTGGACAATCGTTTTGGTAATCCCGCACCTCCTCCTAATTTCCAAACTCCGAATTCTCTGCATTATATTCACACCACACATTGACCTCAGACATGACATCTCCACTGCCTCCAGCCTTCTTCTCGTTGCAACATTCATCACCCATGCTTCACACCCATATAAGAGCGTTGGTATAACTATACTCTCATACATTCCCTCTTACTTCCATAGACAAGGTTCTTTGTCTCCACAGACTCGAAGTGCTCCACTCACCCTTTTCCCCTCATCAATTCTATGATTCACCTCATCCTTCATAGACCCATCCGCCGACATGTCCACTCCCAAATATCTGAATACATTCACCTCCTCCATACTCTCTCCTCCAATCTGATATCCAATCTTTCGTCACCTATTCTTTTTGTTATCCTCATCACCTTACTCTTTCCTATATTCACTTTCAATTTTCTTCTTTACACACCCTACCAAATTCATCCACCAACCTCTGCAGCTTCTCTTCAGAATCTCCCAAAGCACAGTGTCATCAGCAAAAAGCAACTGTGACAACTCCCACTTTGTATTTACTTTTATCTTTTAGCCCAACACCTCTTGCCAAGACCCTCGCATTCACTTCTCTTACAACCCCATCTATAAATATATTGAACAACCACGGTGACATCACACATCCTTGTCTAAGGCCCACTTTACTGGGAAATAGTCCCCTTCCTCCTACACACTCTAACCTGAGCCTCACTATCCTCATAAAAACTCTTCACTGCTTTCAGTAACCTTCCTCCTATTCCATACACCTGCAACATCTGCCACATTGCCCCCTATCTACCCTATCATACGCCTTTTCCAAATCCATAAATGCCACAAAAACATCTTTACCCTTATCCAAATACTGTTCACCTATATGTTTCACTGTAAACACTTGGTCTACACACCCCTACCTTTCCTAAAGCCCCTTGTTCATCTGCTATCCTGCTTTCTGTTTTACTCTTAATTCTTTCAATAATAACTCTACCATACACTTTACCAGGTACACTCAACAGACTTATTCCCCTATAATTTTTGCACTCTCTTTTGTCCCCTTTGCCTTTATACAAAGGAACAATACACGCTCTCTGCCAATCCCTAGGTACCTTACCCTCTTCCATATATATATATATATATATATATATATATATATATATATATATATATATATATATATATATATATATATATATATATATATATATATATATATATGTCGTGCCGATTAGGTAAAACTGGTCAATTAGCAAGAACTCATCTAAAATTAAGTCCTTTCTAAAATTTTCTCTTATACGTTTAAAGATATATTTTTTCATTTATGTTAATGTAAGAATTTATAATTTTGTACCAAGAGAAACTTTGAAAACCTACCTAACCTTATTACAACAAGCGCAATTTAATTTAGCCTAACCCAACTAAATATATTTTAGATACGTTAACATTAATTTAATAATAAACAAACACAATGAAATATATTTTTTTCGTTATGTTCAGAATGATTTTGGCGAAATTATTGCATACACAAATTTTCACTTGTCTTATATGGCAAGAAGAGCGTTGCTATTTAAGCCAAAATCGCAAGTTTTACCTAATCGGCACGACATATATATATATATATATATATATATATATATATATATATATATATATATATATATATATATATATTATTAGCTCAGACCGAGGCAGGAGACATTACTGTTGGCCTGGATGCTTCTCCAGATTGTAATATATTACTGGCAAACGTTGCGTAACTGTCAACGAAGGACGTTACTGACACAATGGATCATTCATTACAAAGTAGACTTCGTCCTCCGGCTCAGAGTGGCTCTGCTCATGTGTCAGAATGCATAAATATACTGTATGAGGCTGCCACTCTCTGCAGCGTTAGAGTATAGCCAGAAATATCCACACTGGAAGAGCAAATAGAAGTATGTTTACACTACCGGAGACAGATCTGTGCACTGGGGATTTTAAAAGAGTAATGACTATCTCATCGCTAGTAAAGGAGAGCCAACAACATTCATTAGCTTTTATAAGATAATCAGAATTAATCGCTTTTAGAGGATAGAGAAACTTATTCACTATCAGAAGGAAGTTAGATCCATCCACTACCCATCAGAGGAGAGCCAGTGGAACCAATAGTGGCAACAGCCAGGAGAGCTGGCTGAGCCTCCCAGTTGATCTAACCAAAACATCGAAGCATTTGTGAGGCTGAGGAAGCAGAGACCAGAGGTCAAACAGGATGGTTCGGTCGACCGAGTGGTCGGACAAATTAGGCCTCTACCACTCTGCCCTTCTCGAAATACCAAACGAAGCATTGTCTTTGGATGAGAGAGAGAGAGAGAGAGAGATGAAAGGACACTCGTACAGAGAGAGGAATTGATGTGATGGACTCTGCCAGACTTGTACATGTACTATACTTTCGATGTAAGTTTGATGATTTCCAGTTAAATCGGAGCTAATTGCAAGTTTTCGTATCTTTAGTAATAGTTGCAATAATAATAATAATAATAATAATAATAATACTAATAATAATAATAATAATAATAATAATAATAATAATAATAATAATAATAATAATAATAATAATAATAACAATAATAATAATAATAATAATAAAAATAATAATAATAATTATAATAACAATAATAAAAATAATAATAAAGACGGAGATAAAGAAAGGACTGACTGTTAATGTTATGAATGAAAAGAAGCAAGATGTTGCATAGAAGGAAAAGAGAAGTAATAAGTGTTTAAACTCAAGAATTATGAGGCCTAGCATAAGAGTGGGATGTGAGAAGTGGGTTATAGCAAGTGTTTATGCATCAGGGTGAGAGAAGAGAGTATAAGAGAAACATTTTTGGAAGTGTTAAGTGTTTATGGAGTTTTGAACCAAGTGAGAAAATAATTGTTGAGTGGGGACTCGAATGGTGAAGTGGAAGAAACTGTTGTAAAGTGTGCAGCAGGTGGGTTTGGGAACAATGGGTAAATGATAATGGCGAACCTTTGAGTGAATTATGTATAGAAAGATTTGGTGATAATAATTATTGATTTTAAGAAAAATAGGATAGCTAAGGACACTCGTCACGAAATAGGACATAACGACAATAGTATTTTGGATTATTTATTAGTATATGTATGGTTAAATGATAGACTTTTGGACGTGCAACAGATAATTATTTAGTAGTAGTTAGAGTGAGAGCAAGAGTTAGATGGGGTACAATGAGAACGTCATCACTGGATGAGAGTCAAGTGAAAATATATAAAAGGTAAAAATGTAAGCAACCACTGGGAGAAAGGTTGGCTAGAAAGATTACAGGTGAAGTGGGACGTTGAAGAAGTATTGGCTAGATTTAACCATGCAGAGTTAGAGTTTGTGGATACAAGTAAGTTGCTGTGGGTGGGACGAGCAATGAGAAAGTACAGAGGGTGGGAAGAGGTTTTTTGCAAAGTTGAAGTGATATATGGAGGGTGGAATATATGGAGACAAAGGGAGGCGGAAAGAGTGGTGACGGAGTGACAATGAGAGAGTTGGTGAGATTGTGTCAATAACTTTTGTTGACAATAAGAAAGTGTTGGAGGCACATTAATAATGAAAACTCGGGAAGAACTGAAATTACTTGCTAAAATAAACAAGATAAATGTTAGATTTGAGGCAGAGGAGGTTTTAGGAAGATGAAGGGGATATTTTGAGGAGTTGAATAAGAGACAGTAATTTATTGTACTTAGATGGGAGGCATAACATCTTGTAGAAGTGACACAAGGCAGCGGTGGCTAGAACTACAGAGAGAATCAAGACAGAAATGTTTAAAGCAACTGGAGAAATTATTTTGGAGGACTTGGTGATTTTGTTTAACATATACAAGATAAGGGGAAAGGAACCTAGGCATTGACAGAGAACATGCACATTTCCATCTTATAAAGGAAACATGTGGACAAAATGAATGGAAGAATTATAAGGCATTATTATTGACAGCATTATTACAGCAGAGGAACAAGGAGGATTTACGAGGGCTAAGTGTTTACAATGAAACCCATAAGTGAAAAGTATCTAGATAAAGGTAAGGAATTTTTTGGTCGTAGAAATGTCGAAGATAATGCAAATTTATGGAATACATAGTAAAGAGTTTTTAAGCGGATATTCATCCTGATTTTAGTGTATGTAGCCGAGAGAGGGAATTATTTTCCAGTAAAATTTCTTAGATAGAGATACCTGGAGTATACTTGTAGGGGGTTTCGGGGGTCAACGCCTCCGCTGCTCGGTCTGAGACCAGGCAGTTGAACAGTCTTGGGCACCGGATATTTATTGTGTTGTCTCTCAGTGTACTCATGGCGCCCCTGCTTTTCATTAGGGGGGAATGTTGAATCTCCTGCCGAGTCGTTTTCTTTCATAGGGAGTGATTTTCGTGTGCAAGTTCAGTTATAAACCCTCTAGGATTTTCCAAGTGTAAATTATCATGTATCTCTCTCACCTGCGTTCCAGGAATACAAATCAAGAGACTTCAACCGTTTTCAGTAATTTAGGTGCTTTATCGTACTTATGTGTGCTGTGAAAGTTCTTAGTACACTCTCCAGGTCAGCAATTTCGCCTGCCTTGACGGGGGCAGTTAGTGTTCAGCAGTATTCCAGCTTAGAGAGAACAAGCGATTTGAGGAGAACCATCATGGGCTTGGCGTCAGAAGTTTTGAAGGTTCTCATTATCCTTCCTATCATTTTCCTAGCAGATGCGGAAGATACATTGTTGTGGTCTTTGAAGGCGAGATCATTCGACATGATCACTCCCAGGTCCTTCACATTACTTTTTCGTTCTATTGTATGGTTAGAATTTGTCGTCGTATACCCTGATACAGTTTTAATTTCCTCAAGTTTTCCATATCTGAGTAGTTGAAATTTTACTTCATTGAGCTTCATAGTGTTTTGAGTGGCCCATTTGAAAATTTGGGTGATGTCCGCTTGGAGTCTTGCGGTGTCATCGATGGAGGTCACTGTCATGGCAATTCGGGTGTCATCCGCAAAGGAAGACACGGAGCTATGGCTAACATCTCTATGTCAGATATGAGAATAGGGAATAGAATGGGAGCGAGTACTGTGGCTTGTGGAACAAAGCTTTTCACCGTAGCTGCCTCAGACTTTACTCTGTTCACTATTACTCTTTGTGTTCTATTTGTCAGGCAGTTATAGATCCAGCTACCAACTTTTCCTCTTATTCCTTATCACGCATTTTGTACGCTGTTACACCATGGTGACTCTTGTCGAAGGCTTTTCCAAAGTCTGTGTATACTACATCTGTATTTTGTTTATCCTCTACAGCATCCAGGATCTTGTCATAGTGGTCCGTCCAGTAGCTGGGACAGGCAAGAGCGACCTGCTCTAAACCCATGTTGTCCTGGGTTGTGTAATTGATGGGTATCTAGGTGGTTGGCGATCTTGCCAATGTTGTTCAACATATTTATTGATGGGGATTTAACAGTAGTAAATGCTAAGGTATTGGAGAGAAGTATTATATCAAGCGATAACGAATTAGATACAAAGTGGAAATTGTTATAATTGATATTGTTTGCTGATAACATGGTTCTTTTGAAGAGAAGTTGCAATGGTTGGTGAAGAATTTGAGAGGGAATATATAAGAAAGAAATTATAAATGAACATAGGAAAGAAAATAATAATGAGAGTGGCAAAAAAATCCAGGCAATGAAAGACTGAATATTAGAGTGAATGTCAGATATTTGGAAGAGAACTTGTCGGCGGATGAGTCTATGAAAGATGGGAACTTTATTTTGAAGAAAGAACAAGGAAATGTACCAATATAGTGGTATCAGCACTGTTATATGATAATGAAGCAAGGTTTTTAAACGTTGCCACGAGGCTGGAGGAGGTAGAGAAGTCGTGTGTGACAGCAATGTGTGGGGAGAATATTATGCAGCGAATTCGGAGTTTGGGGCTTAGAAGAAGGTGAGTGGTTACCAAGAGTATTTTTCAGATTGTGAGGAGCGGTTGGTGAGGAAGTGGCTTGAACACTTAGAAACGATTGAGCAAAATAGGATGGCCAGGCAGGTGTATAAATGAGGGAGGGAGGTAAGAAGGGAGGAGGTCGTCCCAGGAAGAGTTGGAGAGATGAAGCAAAGGAAGGTTTAAGTGCTAGGAGACTGGACATCCAACAGGCTTGTGTAAGCACCTTAAATCGGAGTGAAAACTCCTGTTTTTTTTGTGACCTTACGTAGTGGTCGAGTTCACGTAAGAAAGCATTTATTAAGTGATTTACAGAAAATGGTTAGACGGACTTGAGTCCTGGAGGTGTGAAGTACAGCGTCGGCACTCCGAGAAGAACATCAAAATTGTGATGTCAGAACGGTGCTAGCAAGACAGTAATTGAGTGAGTGATGGTGAGAATGTTTCCTCTGTTTTTGGCCATTCTACATTGATGGGTGTGTGATATATATATATATATATATATACTATATATATATATATTTATATATATATATAATTATATATATATATATATATATATATATATATATATATATATATGTCGTGCCGATTAGGTAAAACTGGTCAATTAGCAAGAACTCATCTAAAATTAAGTCCTTTCTAAAATTTTCTCTATACTTTTAAAAGGATATTTTTTTTTCATTTATGTTAATGTAAGAATTTATAATTTTGTACCAAGAGAAACTTTGAAAACCTACCTAACCTTATTACAACAAGCGCAATTTATTTTAGCCTAACCCAACTAAATATATTTTAGATACGTTAACATTAATTTAATAATAAACGAACACAATGAAATATATTTTTTCGTTATGTTCAGAATTATTTTGGCGAAATTATTGCATACACAAATTTTCACTTGTCTTATATGGCAAGGTGAGCGTTGCTATATAAGCCAAAATCGCAAGTTTTACCTAATCGGCAGACATATATATATATATATATATATATATATATATATATATATATATATATATATATATATATATATATATATATATATATATATGTATATATATATATGTATATATATATCTCACTGCAACACGCAGAAACAAGCGGGTACATACAGAGAAGATCGCAGTCAGCAGGACTTGATACTGCTTATGGGATGGACAAGATTCCCAGGCAGCGTTCTAGACCACTCGGCCGTAGTTTGTGAACCAGGCGCTGCCTGGGAATCTTGTCCGTCCCATAAGCAGTATAGAGTCCTGGTGACTGCGATTTTCTCTGTATATATATATATATATATATATATATATATATATATATATATATATTATTTTGTTCTCGGCAGTGGAATAGCAAATTTTATAAACAATAATACGTTTTGTTTGGCTTTGCCCAGAAACTATTTAATTTAACATTCTCTTATATTGCGTGAGTGAAGCTGTTGATATTATATATTATATATATATATATATATATATATATATATATATATATATATATATATATATATATATATATATATATATATATATATATATATATAAAATGATGATAAAAGGCTTCAAGGAAGAATATTTGATTTCTTCCTGAAGCCATTTGAATATTCAACTTCCCCTACCACCCCATCTTTTATTTTGTTTTTACCAATAGGTATATTTTATTACATAATATGGTACAAAAGATTTAAGGGATACATTGTTGATATATAGATGGCATATACAGTACACGAGGTGTGAGAGATACATGTCTAGTACATAATGTTACATGTTTGTCACTGGTTATAATGCGAAAATCTCATCCAGCTCCTCGGAGCTGGGGCGCGTGCCCAGAATACAGCATGCATTACCCCTCTGAACAGCAGCGCTGAGTCGCTAGAACAGAAAACTAGCTGCCCTGGGATCCATAGTTACCCTGTTGAGTCTTTTGCCCAGCTCCTTGAGAAACTTAGATGAACTCTTTCCCCACGAGCCAAGGGTCTCTGAGCCTATGGGAACAAAACATATAATGATGGGCAAGTTCTCCATATTTTCTCGACTTCTGGGACTCCCTGAAGGTGGCAGCTGCCCCTCCTTCCTCCCTGGTGTATTGGAGATAGGTATCAGCCAATGTAGATGCACATGTGTAGACCCACACCACCTGCTTGCCGTCTATCCAGGCTTGAAGGTGATACCATCTGGACGCTTTTGGCTGCCATCAGATCTGGATAGTTGGGGTGGCTCCCTTACTGCTATGTATCAGGCTGTTGTGAGGCTCCTCTTGATAATGTTATTAACCTCTTCATGTCTTGCAATCTTTTCCTCGGATTTACGACACACAAGACCATGGTACCCGAATCGGTCTGCTTCTTCACTGCCACAAATACACCTGTGTTCGGCGAGAATAGGGGCAGAAAGTCGAAGGGCAATACCAATGCGGATGGTCTGTGGGTCGAGGCGTGTGCCAAGGCTGGAGTTGGGAACAGCCAAAAGAAAGTCCCCTGCATGATGAGCTCTCAGTGCAAGGAGGCGGGCTCTATCCTTCCCTGACACACACTGAAGCATTGTTGAGGCTATATTCTCTACTAGTGGGCCATCCCAGTGCGACTGTTTGTAGTTGTTGGGGGAAGCAGGCCTGGTTTCAGAGCCTGTTAGATTATCCCAGATCCTGGCTCCATCAACGAACTTTTGGTCATGGATTCCAATCGTGTCCCTAAGATGTTCAGGGAGAATTGCTGCTACAAGCCCTCTGGATGCAATGCATGAAGACAGGAAAGCAGGTAGAGCAATCTGAGATGACTTGCGGACACCAATGCCTCCTAGTCTGACTGGGAGTGTAGCTTGGTCCCACTGCCCATCTTCTAGAGTAAGGTTAAGTACTTTAGTAAAGATCTGCCTCAGGATACTGTCATATTCGTGCAGTATAGGGTTATCATATGAAGGAGCACATCTTAGGAAATATGTCAACCTGGGCAGACTCAAGCATTTTGTGAGAAGGTACAAGGCATCATGGGTGTCAAGATTGCCTATTCGTTGTTCCATTCTCCTCAATTCTGCTTATATATATATATATATATATATATATATATATATATATATATATATATATGTAGTGCCGAATAGGTAAAACATGAACTCATTTAAAATTAAACCCTTTCTAAAAAAAATCTTATACGTTTAAGGACATTTTTTTCATTTATGGTAATTCAAAAATTAATAATTTTGAACCAAAGCAACATTAGAAAATTTACCTAATCTCATTATAACAAGCGCAATTTAATTTAGTCAAATCCATCTAAATATATTTTAGATAAGTTTACAGTAATTAAATAATAAAGAAACGCAATGTGTGTGTGTGTGTGTGTGTGTGTGTGTGTGTGTGTGTGTGTAGTAAGCGAAGAGGAAATTGGAAGGAGACAGGTGTTTTGTTATTGACATTTACTAGTGGCACTGCTAAATTGTTGTAGTTAGAGACACTTATTTATTGTGACTCTCTGTGATGGGTACCGGAAGAATGCCATGAACTGGTCCACTGTTAAGCGGCACTGCGTGAACAGTATTGGAGGAGTGCCATTGTAAAACTGCTGTGTTGTGGCCAAATGCCAGGGGTGAGTGGGAAGTACTATATAAGAGTGCCATGTAGATATATATATATATATATATATATATATATATATATATATATATATATATATATATATATATATATATATATATATTTTTATATGTCGTGCCGATTAGGTAAAACTGGTCAGTTAGCAAGAACTCATCTAAAATTTAGTCCTTTCTAAAATTTTCTCTTATACGTTTAAAGATATATTTTTTTCATTTATGTTAATGTAAGAATTTATAATTTTGTACCAAGAGAAACTTTGAAAACCTACCTAACCTTATTATAACAAGCGCAATTTAATTTATCCTAACCCAACTAAATATATTTTAGATACGTTAACATTAATTTAATAATAAACAAACACAATGAAATATATTTTTTTCGTTATGTTCAGAATGATTTTGGCGAAATTATTGCATACACAAATTTTCACTTGTCTTATATGGCATGGTGAGCGTTGCTATTTAAGCCAAAATCGCAAGTTTTACCTAATTGGCACGACAGGTGTTTTGTTATTGACATTTACTAGTGGCACTGCTAAATTGTTGTAGTTAGAGACACTTATTTATTGTGATTCTCTGTGATGGGTAACGGAAGAATGCCATGAACTGGTCCACTGTTAAGCGGCACTGCGTGAACAGTATTGGAGGAGTGCCATTGTAAAACTGCTGTGTTGTGGCCAAATGCCAGGGGTGAGTGGGAAGTACTATATAAGAGTGCCATGTAGATATATATATATATATATATGTATATGTCGTGCCGATTAGGTAAAACTGGTCAGTTAGCAAGAACTCATCTAAAATTTAGTCCTTTCTAAAATTTTCTCTTATACGTTTAAAGAAATATTTTTTTAATTTATGTTAATGTAAGAATTTATAATTTTGTACCAAGAGAAACTTTGAAAACCTACCTAACCTTATTATAACAAGCGCAATTTAATTTATCCTAACCCAACTAAATATATTTTAGATACGTTAACATTAATTTAATAATAAACAAACACAATGAAATATATTTTTTCGTTATGTTCAGAATGATTTTGGCAAATATGCATCACAATTTCATGCTTATATATTATTATATAATATTTTATATATTATATATATATATATATATATATATATATATATATATATATATATATATATATATATATATATATATATATATATATACAGTTAACAGTTCACAAACAGGCGAAATTATTTACAAACATTATCTTTTAGTCCACGGCAGGTTTGGAACCTACACACTCTGCATCAAAGTACGAAGTACTGCCAGTATCTTCTGGGTACCTTCTGCGTACTTTCTGAGTACATTCACCACCTATGCTTCACAGCCATATAAGAGTGTTGGTACCACTATATTCTTATACATTTCCATCTTTGCTTCCATTGTTAACGTTCTTTGTCTCCAAAGACTCTTCAGTGCTTTACTCATCTTTTTTCCCTCATCGGTTCTATGATTCACCTCACCTTTTATAGACCCATCGGCTGACAAGTCCACTCCCTCTAATCTGATATCCAATCTTTCATTACCTATTTTTTTAATTACCCTCATCACCTTGCTCTTTCCTATGTTCGCTATTAATTTCCTTCTTTTACACACCCTTCCAAACTCGTCCACCAACCTCTGCAACTTCTCTTCAGAGTATCCCAAAATCAAAGTGTCATCAGCAAAAAGCAACTGTGACAATTCCCACTTTGTGTTAGATTATTTATCTCATAATCCCATTCCTCTTGCCAACACCCGATCATTTACTTCTCTTACAACCCCATATATAAAAATATTGAACAACCATGGTGACATCACACATCCCTGCCTAAGGCCTACTTTTACTGGGAAATAATTTCCCTCTCTCCTACACACTCTAACCTGAACCTCACTACCTTCGTAAAAACTCTTAACTCTTTTTTAGTAACCTTCCACCTATTCCATACATTTGCAACATTTGCTACATTGCTTCCCTATCCACCCTATCATATGCCTTTTCCAGATCCATAAATGCAACGAAAATCTCTTTACTTTTATTTAAATACTGTTCACCTATACTGTTCACTGTGAAAGCTTGGTATACACACCCCTACCCCTCACCCCCTACCCCTCACCCCCTACCCCTGACCCCCTACCCCTGACCCCCTACCCTCACCCCCCTACCCCTCACCCCTACCCCTCACCCCCTACCCCTCACCCCCTACCCCTCACCCCCTACCCCTCACCCCCTACCCCTCACCCCCTACCCCTCCTTAAGCTTACTTGTTCATCTGCGATACTGCTCTGTCTTACTCTTAATTCTTACAATAATAACTCTACCATACACTTTATCAGGTATACTCAACAGGCTTATTCCTCTATAATTTTTACACTCGCTTTCTCCCCTTTTCCTTTACACAAAGTAACTATGCATTTTATTTGCCAATCCTTAGGTACCTTCCCCCATTCCATAAATTTATTTAATAAAAGCTCCAAAACTATTCCGAAACTATACCTCCACCTGTTTTCACTCCTACAAGATGCTATACCTCCCTGTCCAATGCACGAAATCACAGCTTCCCTATCTTCATCATCATTTAGCAGTTACCCAAAATATTCTCTCCATCTTCCCGATACCTCTAACTGTCCATCAAATAACTCTCCTCTCCTTCTTTTAACTGTCGAGTCCATTCGTTCCCTAGGCTTCCTCAACTTATTAATCTCACTCCTAAACTTTTTCTTATTCTCAGCAAACTTTGTTGATAGCATCTCACCCACTCTCTTATTTGCTCTTCTTTTGCATTCCTTCACCATTCTCTTAACCTCTCTTTTTCTATCCATATACTTCTCACTCTTTGTATCACTTCTACTTTGTAAAAACCTCCTCTGTGCTAACTTCTTCTCTCTTACTACTCTCTTTACCTCATTATTCCATCAATAGATCTTCTTCTTCTTCCCTCCAGCATCCACTTTCCTGTAACCACACACTTCTGCTGAACACTCTGGCACTACATTCATAAATCTATCCCATACATCTTCAACGCTCACTAGACATCTTTCTTCCAGTAGTTGTTTATATCTTACCCTAACTGTCTCCTCCTTCAGTCTATAAACCTTCACCTCTCTTTTACCTGTTGCTGCCATTCCCATTGTACCCCATCTACTTTTACTGTCACTTTACCCACAACTAAAAAATGATCTGATATATCTGTGGCCCCTCTATAAACTTGTACATCCTGAAGTCTACCCTTCAGTCTCTTATCTCCCAGTATACAGTCCAACAAACTACTGTCATTACGCAATACATCATATCTTCTATACTTATTTATCCTTTTTTATTCTTAAAAATTGAATTACGAATTACCAAACCCCTCTCTATACAAAGTTCAGTCAAAGGTCCCCATAATCATTTACGCCTGGCACCCCAAATTTACCTACTACACCCTCTATACAAGCTTCTTCCATTTTAGCATTCATGTCTCCCACCACAGTTACTCTCACACCTGGGTCAAAACTCTCCCAAAATCTCTCTCTCTTCTTTAGGTGCAAAAACACATATTATAACCCACTTGTCGCATCCTTGAATTCATGCATTTATATTCACTTTTATACTTCCATAAGTGATCATTCAATATTATTGCTACTCCTTACTTAGCTCTAACTCTCTCTGATAATGAAACTCACCTACCCCCTTCAGCTTTGTTTCGCTTAGAGCTAGGACATCCAACCTCTTTTCATTCATAACAATGACAATCATCTCTTCCTTATCATCTGCACTACATCCACCCACATTCAAACATCCCAGCTTTATAAAGTTATTATTATTATTATACAGAGGAAGGGGTTACTAGCCCATTGCTACTGGCATGTTAGTCTCCTCTTACAACACTCATGGTTAGGGAGGAAAGATTCTCTTCCACTTTTCCATGGAGATGAAAGGAAATTGAAAATAACAAGAAATAATTAGATAATATATGAAAATTTAGATCGATGTGTATACATATACATGTACATAAATATGTAGTGTGCTTAAGTGTAATAAGAGGTAGCAAGACGTACCATACATATACATGTATATGTAGTGTGATTAATGTAATTAGAGGTAGCAAGACGTACCATACATATACATGATATATATATATATATATATATATATATATATATATATATATATATATATATATATATATATATATATATATATATATATATATATATATATATAACCAATCATACATATATATATATATATATATATATATATATATATATATATATATATATATATATATATATATATATATATATATATATATATATATATATATATATATATATATATATATATATATATATATATATATATATATATATATATATATATATATATATATATATATATATATATATATATATATATATATATATATATATATATACATGTATATGTATGGTACTCTATATTAATACTAATCAATATATATATTATATATATATATATATATATGTGTGTGTGTGTGTGATGGATTAGGTAAAACTGGTCAATCACCAAGAACTTATTTAAATTAAGTCCTTTCTAAAAAAATTCTTATAAGTTTAAAGATATATTTTTTTCATTTACGTTAATGTAAAATTTATAATTTTTTACCAAGAGAAACTTTGAAAACCTACCTAACCTTATTACAACAAGCGCAATTTAATTTAGCCTAACCCAACTAAATATATTTTAGATAGTTAAGATTAATTTAATAATAAACAAACACAATGAAATATATTTTTCGTTAGGTTCAGAATGATTTTGCGAAATTATTGCATACACAAATTTCGCTTGTTTTATATGGCAAGAAGAGCGTTGCTATTTAATCCAAAATCGCAAGTTTTACCTAATCGGCACGACATATATATATATATATATATATATATATATATATATATATATATATATATATATGTCGTGCCGATTAGGTAAACTGGCGATTTTGCTTAAATAGCAACGCTCACCTGCCATATAAGACAAGTGAAAATTTGTGTATGCAATAATTTCGCCAAAATCATTTTGAACATAACGAAAAAATATATTTCGTTGTGTTTGTTTATTATTAAATTAATGTTAACGTATCTAAAATATATTTAGTTGGTTAGCTAAATTAAATTGCGCTTGTTGTAATAAGGTTAGGTAGGTTTTCAAAGTTCTCTTGGTACAAATTATAAATTCTTACATTAACATAAATGAAAAAATATATCTTTAAACGTATAAGAAAAATTTTAGAAAGGACTTAATTTTAGATGAGTTCTTGCTAATTGACCAGTTTTACCTAATCGGCACGACATATATATATATATATATATATATATATATATATATATATATATATATATATATATATATATATATTGCCCAATAGGCAAAACTTGCTATATTGGTTTAAATAACAACGCTCTTCTTGCCGAATAACGCAAGCGAAAATTTGTGTATGCAATAATTTCGCAAAAATCATTCTGAAAATAAAAAAAAAAATATGTTTTATTGTGTTCGTTTATTATTAGATTATTGAAAATTTATCTAAATATATTTACTAGGATTAGGCTAAATTAAATTGCACTTGTTATAATAAGGTTAAATAAGTTTTCTAAGGTTCTTTTGGTGCAAAATTATTAACTTTTCATTAACATAAACGAAAAAAAATTACTTTTAAACTTATAAGAGGAAATTTTAGAAAGGACCTAATTTTAAATAAGTTCATGCTAATTGAACAATTTTACCTATTCGACACGACATATACAGTGGTACCCCGGTTTACGATATTTTTTCATTCCAGAATGCTGTTCAAGTGCCATTACCAAACGAATTTATCTCCTTAAGAAATGTTGTAAAATAGACTAGTCCTTTTAGACCCCCAAAATTACACTTACAAAAGCATTTAAAAAAATAAACTTACATAAAAGGGTGAGTTTGGGGACCATCGTAAACCGGGGTACCACTGTATATATATATTTTTTTTTTTTTTTTTTAAGTAAAATAGGGAGGTACCACCTCTAGAACTTTACTAGGGACCCTCATCCTCAGAGAAAACAATAAACATACCTCAAGGAAAACTCAAGGTTCTCCCCGGAGCTATTTGAATATTTTCTTCTCCTACCGCCCCTATATATATTATATTTGTACTTTATTAATAGACAGAATACATTGACAGAAAACACAAACATGAACATGCTCATGCAAACATGAGCATGCATTTTCCCTCTGAATGGCCATGCTGAGGCGTTGGAACATGAAAGTGGCTGTCCTTTGGGTCCCTGGTGGTGTCGATGAGTCTGGAACCCAGTTCTTTGAGGAAACGTGTGGCATTTTTTCCCCATTATCCCAAGGTCTCTGATCCCACTGGGACAAATTAATACTGTTAGTTTATGTCCCTGTACTTGCCGATCTTGTACTCCTCCCTGTGGTCAGCAGACGGATGTAGGTGTCAGCCAGTGTCGACACACAAGTATAGTCCCATGCTAAGAGCTTGCCATTCTTCCAAGGATAGATGGTGATCCCGTCGGGGAGGTTTGCTGGGTTGTGGGTATTGTTGGCTGCTAGTGATCGGGGCTCTCTCTCGGCTGGGCATCCAGCTGTAGCAAGGGTTCTCTTTATGATGTCGTTGACTTCATTGCGTTTTGCATGCCAGCCTTTGGTTTTGAAACAGATAAGACCATATTGGTCGGCTTGCGCATCGCCGCAAATACACGTATATTCCATGTAAATTGGGGCAGCAAGGCGCAGAGCCACTGCAATACGGAGGGTCTTTGGGTCGAGGCGTGTTCCCATTGCCGAAATGGGAACTGTTTAAAGGAAGTCCCCAGAGTGAGGTGTACTCACAGCTAGGAGACGGGCAGTCTCCCTGGCTGATGTTACACCCCTAAGTGATGGGGCCATCCCAACTTGACTGTTTGTAGGCAAGTTCTGCACTATATATATATATATATATATATATATATATATATATATATATATATATATATATATATATATATACACTTATATATATATATATATATATATATATATATATATATATATATATATATATATATATATATATAATATATATATATAATATATATATATAGTTGTGACCACGAACGAGTGGTATTTAATCAATAACAACACTGCGCATGTTATTGATATATAAATATAATATATATATATATATATATATATATATATATATATATATATATATATATATATAAATATATATATATATATATATATATATATATATATATATATATATATATATATATATATATATATATATATATATATATATATATGCAAAAGATCAGGTGATATCAAAATATGCAAGAAAACCACTATGAAAAATAGAAGAATTCCAAGCGCTTCCTTGATAATGTGAGTAGTCACGAAGCGCTTGGAATTCTTCTATTTTTCATAGTGTTTTCTATATATATATATATATATATATATATATATATATATATATATATATATATATATATAGTATCGATAATATTTTCATTCAGATATGTTATATTATATTATCAACATATTATTCTTAATGAAATATATGTATAAAAGACTAGTTGTAGACCCAATCACTTACAAAGATTTAAAAATAAACCATAAATGTGTTTGGGAGTAACCACTGTATATATATACAGTGGTACCCGATTACGATGGTCCCCAACACACCCTTATGTAAGTTTATTTTAAATGCTTTGTAAGTGTAATTTGGGGTCTAACAGACTAGTCTATTTTATTATTTCTTGGAGATAAATTGTTTGTAATATTGAACAGCATTCTGAATGAAAATATCGTAAGTCGTACATGTATATATATATATATATATATATATATATATATATACATATATATATATATATATATATATATATATATATATATATATATGTATATATATATATATATATATATATATATATATATATATATATATATATATATATATATATATATATATATATATATATGTATATGTAGCTATTATTTTATAGCACTGTGCCACTTATAGTGCGTGCATCGCCTCCATCTTTCAATTCTTTACTATATTAATTACATAACTGCTGAAGACATGTTAGTACAGGCCAATGTACAGGTCTAATTGGGGTAATTAGCTCTAATGGTCTTTAGAGACGCGCGACCAATTAAGTAACTTGTTGCTTGGGTGTTAATTGTTCGGTATTGTTCTTATTGTTGTGTGAATGTTGCGCTGTTATTGTGGCTGTGACGCTGTTATTGTGGCTGTGACGCTGTTTTTATGGTTGTGACGCCGTTATTATGTCTGTGACGGTGTTGCTGCAGCTGTGACGCTGTTTTTACGGCTATGACTCTGTTATTTTTTCTTTGACGCTCTTGTTACGGTTGTAACTCTGTTATTATGGCTGTGATGCTGGTATTATTGCTGTGATGTTGTTATTGTAGCTGTTTCGCTGTTATTATGGCTGTGACGCTGTTCGTATGGCTGTTACACAGCTATTATTGCTGTGACGCTGGTATTTTGGCTGTTATTATAGCTGTGACGCTGTTATTATGGCTGTTATTATAGCTGTGACGCTGTTATTATAACTGTTATTATAGCTGTGACGCTGTTATTATGTCTGTGAGGCTGTCATTATGTCTGTGACGCTATTATTATGTCTGTGACGCTGTTATTATGGCTGTGACGCTGTTATTATGGCCGTTACGCTGTTGTTATAGCTGTAACGGTTTTATTATTGCTGTGATGCTGTTTTTATGTCTGTGACGCAGTTATTATGACTGTGAGGCTGTTATTATGTATGTGACGCTGTTATTATGGCTGTGACGCTGTTGTTATGACTGTAACGTTGTTATTATGGCTGTGACTCTGTTATTATTGCTGTGATGTTTTTATTATGTGAGTGACGCTGTTATTATGTGAGTGACGCTGTTACTATATGAGTGACGCTGTTATTATGTGAGTGACGCTGTTATAATGGGTGTGATGCTGTTATTATGGATGTGACTCTGTTATTATAGCTGTCATTATGACTGTGACTCTGTTATTATGCCTGTGACGCTGTTATTATGGCTGTGACGCTGTTATTATAGCTGTGGGGCTGTCAATATAGCTGTGACGCTGTTATTATGGCTGTGACGTTATTATTATTGCTATGATTCTGTTATTATGGCTGTGACACTGTTATTATGGCAGTGACGTTGTTTTTAATGGCTGGGACGCTGTCTTTATTACTGTGACGATGTCATTATAGCTGTGGCACTGTTATTATTGTTGTGACGCTGTTATTATGGCTGTAACACTGTTATTATGGCTGTGACGTTGTCATTATGACTGTGACGCTGTCATTATGACTGTGATGCTGTCATTATGACTGTCACGCTGTAATTATTGATGTGACGCTGTTATTATGGCTGTGTTGATGTTATTATGGCTTTTACGTTGTTGTTATATATGTGATGTGACGCTGTCATTATGGCTATGACGTTGATTTCATGACTATGACGTTATTAGTGCTTTGACGTTGTCATTATGGCTGTGACGCTGTTATTATGGCTGTGACGTTGTCACTATGGTCGTGAAGCTGTCATTATTGCTGTGACGTTGTCATTATAGCTCTGACGTTGTCATTATGGCTGTGATGTCGTTTTTATAGCTATGACGGTGTTATTTTGGCTTTTACGCTGTCATTATAGCTGTGACGATGTTTTTATGTCTGTGACGCTGTCATTATGGCTGTGACGATGTCATTATGCCTGTGACGCTGTCATTATGGCTGGGACGCTGTCATTGTGGCTGTGAAAATGTCATTATGTTTGTTACGCTGTCATTATGGCTGTGACGCTGTCATTGTGGCTGTGACGCTGTCATTGTGGTTGTGACGCTGTCATTATAGCTGTGACGCTGTCATTATGGTTGTGACGGTGCTATTATGACTGTGACGCTGTTATTATGGCTGTCACGCTGTCATTATGGCTGTGACGCTGGGATGCTGCCATTGTGGTTGTGACGCTGTTATTATGGCTGTGACGCTGTCATTATGGCTGTGACGCTGTCATTATGACTGTGGCGCTGCCGTTATGGCTGTGACGCTGTCTTTATGGCTGTGACGCTGTTATTATGGTTGGTATTATTATAGCTGTGACGCTGTCATTATGTCTGGTATTATTATTACTGTGACGCTGTTATTATGTCTGTTATCATTATTACTGTGACGCTGTTATTATTATAGCTGTGACGCTGCCGTTATGGCTGTGACGCTGTCTTTATGGCTGTAACGCTGTTATTATGGCCGGTATTATTATGGCTGTGACGCTGTCATTATGGTTGTGACGGTGCTATTATGACAGTGACGCTGTCAGATTGCAGTGATGCTCTCATTATGGCTGTGACGCTGTTATTATGGCTGTGACGCTGTCATTATGGCTGTGACGCTGTCATTATGGCTGGGACGCTGTCATTATGGCTGTAACGCTGTTATTATGGCTTAGACGCTGGTATTATGGCTGTGACGCTGTCATTATGGCTGTGACGCTGTCATTATGGCTGTGACGCTGTCACAGTCATAATAACTTTGACGCTGTTATTATGACTGTGACGCTGTTGTTATATCTGTGACGCTGTCATTATGGCTGTGACGCTGTCACAGTCATAATAAGCTTTTGACTGACGCTGTATATCGGACGCATATGGCTGTGACGCTGCTTATGGCTGTACCTGTTATATACTGTGACGCTGTTATTATGGCTGTGAGCTGTTATTATGCTGACGCTGTATTATGGCTGTGACGCTGATGTGTAGTGTTATATGGCTGTGACGCTGTCATTATGGCGTGACGCTTATTATGGCTGTGACGCTGTCTTGGCTTGACGCTGTATTATGGCTGTGACGCTGTTATTATGGCTGTGACGCTGTCATTATGGCTGTGACGCTGTCACAGTCATAATAACTGTGACGCTGTTATTATGTCTGTGACGCTGTTATTATGGCTGTGACGCTGTTATTATGTCTGTGACGCTGTTATTATGGCTGTGACGCTGTTATTATGGATGTGACGCTGTTATTATGGCTGTGACGCTGTCATTATGGCTGTGACGCTGTCATTATGGCTGTGACGCTGTCATTATGGCTGTGACGCTGTCATTATGGCTGTAACGCTGTTATTATGGATGTGACGCTGTCATTATGGCTGTGACGCTGTCATTATGGCTGTGACGCTGTCATTATGGCTGTGACGCTGTCATTATGGCTGTAACGCTGTTATTATGGCTGTGACGCTGTCATTATGGCTGTAACGCTGTTATTATGGCGTGACGCTGTCATTATGGCTGTAACGCTGTTATTATGGCTGTGACGCTGTCATTATGGCTGTTAGGTACGCTGTCATTATGGCGTGACGCTTGCATTATGGCTGTGACGCTGTTATTATGGCTGTGACGCTGTTATTATGGCTGTGACGCTGTTATTATGGCTGTGACGCTGTCATTATGGCTGTGACGCTGTCATTATGGCTGTGACGCTGTCATTATGGCTGTGACGCTGTTATTATGGCTGTGACGCTGTTATTATGGCTGTGACGCTCTTATTATGGCTGTGACGCTGTCATTATGGCTGTGACGCTGTTATTATGGCTGTGACGCTGTTATTATGGCTGTGACGCTTTTATTATGGCTGTGACGCTGTTATTATGTCTGTGACGCTGTTATTATGGCTGTGACGCTGTTATTATGGCTGTGACGCTGTCATTATGGCTGTGACGCTGTTATTATGGCTGTGACGCTGTTTCAGTTTATTTGGATAACGATAATTTTAATCAACTATTAAAATCTCTTTATTGGTCGTGATAACTTTTTATTGTAGGTAAAGTTGGAAATATTTGCAACCATTAAATTGTGGCAGCGGTGCTTGTATTCACGGTGCCTGTATTCACGGTGAATGTATTCACGGTGCCTGTATTCACGGTGCCTGTATTCACGGTGCCTGTATTCACGGTGCCTGTATTCACGGTGCCTGTATTCACGGTGCTTGTATTCACGGTGCCTGTATTCACTGCTCCTGTATTCACTGCCCCTTTATTCACTGCACCTATATTCACTGCTCCTGTATTCACTACCCCTGTATTCACTGCACCTGTATTCACTGATCCTATATTCACTGCACCTGTATTCACTGCCCCTGTATTCACTGACCCTGTATTCACTGACCCTGTATTCACTGCCCCTGTATTCACTGCCCCTGTATTCACTGACCCTGTATTCACTGACCCTGTATTCACTGCACCTGTATTCACTGCACCTGTATTCACTGCACTTGTATTCACTGCACCTGTATTCACTGCACCTGTATTCACTGCACCTGTATTCATTGCACCTGTATTCACTGCACCTGTATTCACTGCACCTGTATTTACTGCACCTGTATTCACTGCACCTGTATTCACTGCACCTGTATTCACTATATTTTCAAAGAGGATTAAGTGGGCAGGCACTGTATTTCCTGAGGTGTTACTCTGGGTTCAGTCCTATACTAAGTTTTCCTAACTGCCAGCAACGCTGATTCTACAAACTCCTTAGTGTACAGCAGTTTCGTGGCAATATCAAATTTTATTAACACATCGGCCGATTCCCACCAAGGCAGGGTGGCCCGAAAAAGAAAAACTTTCATCATCATTCACTCCATCACTGTCTTGCCAGAGGGGTGCTTTACACTACAGTTATAAAACTGCAACATTAACACCCCTCCTTCAGAGTGCAGACACTGTACTTCCCATCTCCAGGACTCAAGTCCGGCCTGCCGGTTTCCCTGAATCCCTTCATAAATGTTACTTTGCTCACACTCCAACAGCACGTCAAGTTTTAAAAAACCATTTGTCTCCATTCACTCCTATCAAATACGCACACGCATGCTTGCTGGAAATCCAAGCCCTCGCACACAAAACCTCCTTTACCCCTCCTCCAACCTTTCCTAGGCCGACCTCTACCCGTCTTCCCTCCACTACAGATTTATACACTCTCGAAGTCATTCTGTCTCGTTCCATTCTCTCTACATGTCCGAACCACCTCAACAACCCCTCCTCAGCTCTCTGGATAATAGTTTTGGTAATCCCGCACCTCCTCCTAATTTCCAAACTCCGAATTTTCTGCATTATATACACACCACACATTGACCTCAGACATGACATCTCCACTGCCTCCAGCCTTCTCCTCATTGCAACATTCATCACCCATGCTTCACACCCATATAAGAGTGTTGGTATAACTATACTCTCATACATTCCCCTCTTTACCTCCATGGACAAAGTTCTTTGTCTCCACAGACTCCGAAGTGCTCCACTCACCCTTTTCCCCTCATCAATTCTATGATTCACCTCATCCTTCATAGACCCATCTGCTGACATGTCCACTCCCAAATATCTGAATACATTCACCTCCTCCATACTCTCTCCCTCCAATCTGATATCCAATCTTTCGTCACCTAATCTTTTTGTTATCCTCATCACCTTACTCTTTCCTATATTCACTTTCAATTTTCTTCTTTTACACACCCTACCAAATTCATACACCAACCTCTGCAACTTCTCTTCAGAATCTCTCACAAGCACAGTATCATCAGCAAAAAGCAACTGTGACAACTCCCACTTTGTATTTGATTCTTTATTTTTTAACCCCACACCTCTTGCCAAGACCCTCGCATTCACTTCTCTTACAACCCCATCTATAAATATATTGAACAACCACGGTGACATCACACATCCTTGTCTAAGGCCCACTTTTACTGGGAAATAGTCCCCCTCCCTCCTACACACTCTAACCTGAGCCTCACTATCCTCATAAAAACTCTTCACTGCTTTCAGTAACCTACCTCCTATTCCATACACCTGCAACATCTGCCACATTGGCCCCCTATCCACCCTATCATACGCCTTTTCCAAATCCATAAATGCCACAAAAACCTCTTTACCCTTATCCAAATACTGTTCACCTATATGTTTCACTGTAAACACTTGGTCTACACACCCCCTATCTTTCCTAAAGCCCCCTTGTTCATCTGCTATCCTGCTTTCTGTTTCACTCTTAATTCTTTCAATATTAACTCTACCATACACTTTACCAGGTACACTCAACAGACTTATTCCCCTATAATTTTTGCACTCTCTTTTGTCCCATTTGCCTTTATACAAAGGAACAATACATGCTCTCTGCCAATCCCTAGGAACCTTACCCTCTTCCATACATTTATTAAATAATAGCACCAACCACTCCAAAACTATATCCCCACCTGCTTTTAGCATTTCTATCTTTATCCCATCAATCCCAGTGCCTTACCCCCTTTCATTCTACCCACTGTCTCACGAACTTCCCCCACACTCACAATTGGCTCTTCCACACTCCTACAAGATGTTATTCCTCCTTGCCCTATACACGAAATCACAGCTTCCCTGTCTTCATCAACATTTAACAACTCCTCAAAATATTCCCTCCATCTTACCGATACCTCTAACTCTCCATTTAATAACTCTCCTCGCCTATTTTTAACTGTCAAATCCATTTGTTCCCTAGGCCTCCTCAACTTATTAATCTCACTCCAAAACTTTTTCTTATTTTCAACAAAATTTGTTGATAACATCTCACCCACTCTTTCATTTGCTCTCTTTTTACATTGCTTCACCACTCTCTTAACCTCTCTTTTTCTCTCCATATACTCTTCCCTCCTTGCATCACTTCTACTTTGTAAAAACCTCTCATATGCTAACTTTTTCTCCCTTACTACTCTCTTTACATCATCATTCCACCAATCGCTCTTCTTCCCTCCCGCACCCACTCGCCTGTAACCACAAACTTCTGCTGAACACTCTAACACTCAAATATTTTCTTAATTTCTTCATCAACAAACTCTGTTCTGCACTCAGTAAGCACTCAGAAACATAGTCTCATGGTCTCATTGTCTCATGATTGGCCTTCCTATATACTGTGAACTTGAAGTTTCTATCAATCCGGTGTATCATCACATCTAGGAAAGGGAGCTTAGATTCTACTTCTTTCTCCACGGTGAATTTAATTGACAGGACGAGAACGTTTAGTCTATAAAAATGTATGCGGGTTCACATCAGTCGGCCAAAGACACAAGATGTCATCCACGTATCTGAACCATTTAGCTTCAAGGGACAGGACGTCTTTCAACAGCCTCGCCTCGAAAAACTCCATATGCAGATTGCTTAAGAGGGGAGACAATGGATTTCCCATAGCCATTCCCTGTCTTTGAGCGTAATATTTCCCTTCAAACTCAAATTTTCAATCAACTACACACAACTTAATCAACTCATGCCTCTCTTATCAAATGACATGAGGAACTCATCTAATTCTTCCAGATAAGATAACAGATCGGGAACAGGACGCTGTTCAACAATGCCAAGACATCAAAACTTACTAGTGTAAAAATATTAGACATGTGAACATTTTTACAATGTGTAAATGTTGTTTATTACGTGAGTTTCAGAGATATTGCTAAGCATTGAAGTTAATATTTTTACCAACCATTTTGACAGGACATATGTCACCGACCCCACTGAGCTAATAGTAGGTTTAGCTGGAAAACCTGGCTTGTGGGTTTTAATCAAACCGTACATGTAAGGGAGTGTCACCGGCCTACCTCATTACTGTTCCTCGTTACCTCTCGGTAAGGTTCTAAGTTGTTTATTAAACTTACTATTAAGTTGGCACAAAGGGTTCTTATTAAGGGGCATGTAAGTTTCCTACCTATCTATAAAAATCAATATTATTATAGAATATTTCATATTATTTTTCAAAAAATACATGAAACATTAAAAAGCTCAGAAAAATGTTCTAAAATGGTATTTTATTGCATATTTCGACTGTTTTTCCACTATGATCCACCTTGTCCATAATAACTATCGCATTAGCTTTGTCTGCTTTTCTAGGATCTTTCCTTAATTCATGGGATGACTTAACAAATCTTTGAGGACAATTCATTTCCAAAGGCCTGAGCAAAGCCACATATACCATGCCTTTGCAAATGTTGAAAGTTTCCGGGGGTAGGTTCCCATGTTTTCCAGATTGCAAAAAGACTTGGCGAGGTCGGCATTATTAGTGACACTACAATTAGGCGCAAAATTTAACCCATATCCCAGGGCTGTCTGTTGGTCCCGGCTAAGCTCAACATTCGACAGGTTAATATCATAATCAGGGTTAGCATGTTGTGACCAACCATTTTGTTCTCTGAGGCTTAATTTTCAAGCATGTAAATATTCAGATTTCCGTTTTCCTGCATATGTAATGTAATAAATGATATTTCCCCTCGAGTGGTACCATGCTGAAGAACTTTAGTTTGGTCCTTCTCAGTTCAATAAATAACATTTTCCTTTCCTGTGAAGCTGATCAAACGGGGTCGAAGACAAAGTAACCAGCCATGTTTTGTAGAAGCGATTTCGGTAATACCTGTTCAATGAGGCACTTTCGTAAAAACATTAATTTTAATGACGCTTTATGGACAGATTTGTAATAGAAGACAGATAAATATATATATATATATATATATATATATATATATATATATATATATATATATATATATATATATATATATATATATATATATATATATATGCAAAAGATCACAGTAAACAGGTGATATCAAAATATGCAAGACAACCACTATGCAAAAATAGAATAATTCCAAGCGATGTTACGCTACTGTGAGGTGTAGTCTTTGTTAGTGTGATGTGACTGTGAGGTGTATTCTGCCCCTTTATAAGCCTTCTTGTCATGTTTCCTTTTATAGTTCCTTGATAATGTGAGTAGTCACGAAAGCGCTTGGAATTCTTCTATTTTTTCATAGTGGTTGTCTTGCATATATATATATATATATATATATATATATATATATATATATATATATATATATATATATATATATATATTATGGGAAACAGCTATTATATAAACCATGTACAAGATGAACGATAGGACTCGTTTTCTTGATTTGTTTTGTCTATTTCCAAAGTCTAACGTTTGTTTTGATCCTCCTCCTGATCTGTCTGTTGTGCTGTTGTGTAGTTCATGATGTTTATTGTAGACTGTAGTGAACGACGACTGCATCGTGTAGCCTGTATGTGTGATTGTGATCCTTTTAGCAAGATTGAAAGTTCCGATCTGTCTCACCAATGTAATTCTTACTACATGTCCCACAAAGAAAGCTGTAAATCCTGCAGCAGGTGGGGTGCTCTTGGGTCTGTGAGGTCTGGCGAGAGTTTTTATGGAAGATGAGATTGATAATGGAGGCAACTTGTCCTGCGGGAGAGGACAAGACTAAGCAAACAACCTATGAAACTATTATACCTCTTCATTCTATGGCTAAGAACAAAATCGTCTTTCATAAAGAGGTCAGGACTCACTTGCCATGGGTTCGAGTCCCACCCGTTCTGTGATTTGTTTGCAACTGTGTTATTACGATTTCGAGAGTGAGGCCAGGACGATTATCCCCTGCACCACACAGAGAGTCAGGCCAGGAAGATTATCCCCTGCACCACACTGAGAGTCAGGCCAGGAAGATTATCCATTGCACCACACTGAGAGTCAGGCCAGGAAGATTATCACCTGCACCACACTGAGAGTCCGGCCAGGAAGATTATCACCTGCACCACACTGAGAGTCAGGCCAGGAAGATTATACCCTGCACCACACTGAGAGTCAGGCCAGGAAAATTATTACCTGCACCACACTGAGAGTCAGGCCAGGAAAATTATTACCTGCACCACACTGAGAGTCAGGCCAGGAAAATTATTACCTGCACCACACTGAGAGTCAGGCCAGGAAGATTATCCCCTGCACAACACTGAGAGTCAGGCCAGGAAGATTATCACCTGCACCACACTGAGAGTCCGGCCAGGAAGATTATCACCTGCACCACACTGAGAGTCAGGCCAGGAAGATTATACCCTGCACCACACTGAGAGTCAGGCCAGGAAGATTATACCCTGCACCACACTGAGAGTCAGGCCAGGAAAATTATTACCTGCACCACACTGAGAGTCAGGCCAGGAAAATTATTACCTGCACCACACTGAGAGTCAGGCCAGGAAAATTATTACCTGCACCACACAGAGAGTCAGGCCAGGAAGATTATCCCCTGCACCACACTGAGAGTCAGGCCAGGAAGATTATTACCTGCACCACACTGAGAGTCAGGCCAGGAAGATTATCTCCTGCACCACACTGAGAGTCAGGCCAGGAAAATTATTACCTGCACCACACTGAGAGTCAGGCCAGGAAGATTATCACCTGCACCACACAGAGAGTCAGGCCAGGAAGATTATACCCTGCACCACACTGAGAGTCAGGCCAGGAAGATTATCACCTGCACCACACAGAGAGTCAGGCCAGGAAGAGTATCACCTGCACCACACAGAGAGTCAGGCCAGGAAGATTATACCCTGCACAACACTGAGAGTCAGGCCAGGAAGATTATCACCTGCACCACACAGAGAGTCAGGCCAGGAAGATTATCACCTGCACCACACAGAGAGTCAGGCCAGGAAGATTATCACCTGCACCACACAGAGAGTCAGGCCAGGAAGATTATCACCTGCACCACACAGAGAGTCAGGCCAGGAAGATTATCACCTGCACCACACTGAGAGTCAGGCCTGGAAGATTATCACCTGCACCACACAGAGAGTCAGGCCAGGAAGATTATCACCTGCACCACACTGAGAGTCAGGCCAGGAAGATTATCACCTGCACCACACAGAGGAGGAACCTCCGCTACCTTCCGCCACCTAGACACAACCCAGCACATGTCTATGAGCTCCATAAGTCTTAAGAACCAAGTACAGTGGTACCTCGAGTTACGATATTTTTTCGTTCGAGAATGCTGTTCAAGTGCCATTACCAAACGAATTTATCCCCATAAGGAATAATGTAAAATAGACTAGTCCTTTTACACCCCCAAAAATATACTTACAAAAGCATTTAAAAAAATAAACTTACATAAAAGGGCGATTTTGGGGACCATCGTAACTCGAAGTACCACTGTATTTCCGTACGACCCATCACGTGCGAGATCGGCAGTGCTTCCAACAACGAGGCCACTGTCCAAATTGCAAAGCTCCTTCTGCATCTTAATCAGTCTAATGTCCAAATTGTTATGTTCCTTCATCTTAAAATTTATCTTAACCAGGTCTCTGTCCTAACTGTTATATTCATTCATCATCTTAACCAGGCCCTGTCCAAACTGTTATGCACTGTACATTCACTAACACCCTATCTCCACTATCCCGGAGATCTCTCCAGATTCAACCAGGTCACTATCAAAAACAAAAATCTTGCCAGCCTTGACGTCACCTCCATTTTCATTCAGGTGCTTACTGATCTGCCTGTTCACTTTCTCCACAACTTCACTCCTGACTACCTGCCACTTCCTCTTCCCAAACAAGACTTTAAGGGAGGCATCGAATTATATGTGAGGTTAAGTCTCTCGTCTTTAGGTGATGACCTCTACAAACACAAGAAGTATAGCATGGCGATGGGTTCTTACCCCCCTCCCTTCCCTAGCGCCGTCAGGTCCAACATTAATCTTGGACTCGAGAGAGAGAGAGAGAGAGAGAGAGAGAGAGAGAGAGAGAGAGAGAGAGAGAGAGAGAGAGAGAGAGAGAGAGAGAGACTGCTTCAAGATCATCACATACACAGCATCGCATAACTGAGATGAGTTGATAACGTCTTGGTAATTGTCTCAAGAAGCTTTAATCTTCAGCAAGTAAGGGACGCACTCATCTCAGCAGAACCCGCCATACGGTTCACTCTGGAGGATGAAAAGAATGACACGTTTCTCTTTCTTGACTCCTTGCTCTTGAAGAGAGAGAGAGCATTCTACTCTCTCTCTCTCTCTCTCTCTCTCTCTCTCTCTCTCTCTTCACGACCCCAAGACTGCACGACCCACCACGACCCTAAGACTGAACGATCCACCACGACCCACCACGACCTCAAGACTGTACGACCCACCACGACCCCAAGACTGTACGACCCACCACCACCCCAAGACTGTACGACCCACCACGACCCCAAGACGCAAGTAAGAGTCATCACAGATTTTTGTCATATTTTTTCCTTCCTCTCTCCCAGGCTTAGTAATGAAGAAGAAACAGAAATGCATCGAGAAGGCTGTCACCATCTTTATGGCCCTTCTACACATCATCCACTCACTCCCAACACCCCCACCCCAACACCCACCCCTACCCCAACCCCACACAAACCCCTACCACCTCCACAGCTGAGATAACGCCACAGGATTATGCTGCCTGAGTGTTTTTAAACATTATGTAAATTAGGCGGACACGGCCGCATTTTCTGCAAATGAGAACTGCAACGAGCAACTCAGTGAATCTGGCCTTAATCTCCATAGAAATTACTGCTAAACGCCGACGTAAAGACCTGAATAATTAAAATCCAATTATATAGTTTAAGATTTGGAGAGTTGTTGTGGGTCGCCTCTCCTAACTACCTCTACTGAGGATACCTCCAACCACTTTCCCTTTAATTTAAAGCCAAACTGAGTGTAATTAAAGTCCAATTAGATAGTTAAAAGCCTCTCCTGGTTAGATACACCGCTGATTTAACTAACGTTGCTTTCTGGACGAATTTTACGAAAACAACCGAAGGAACTGAAACTGTTTTCGTAAGCCTCTGCTTGAAGATCGTTGTAATGAAAGTGCAATTAGGGCAGTAAAGGAGGAGGGGGTCGATTAAGCAATTGTGTTTACTTGCTTTCAGAGTAGTTAAGATGGAAGGGTCTTTAACCGAAGGTACTTACGTACTCTCAGGGTAGTTAAGGCAGAGGCTTCATTAACAGTTCCTGTTTACCTATTCTTGTCACCACAAGCATCGTTGAACTAGCCACAAGGATCGTTGGCCCCGCCACAGTGACCATTGAACTCGTCACAAGGATTGTTGGCCTCGCCACAAGGATCGATGGTCTAGCAACAAGGATCGCTGGTCTAGCCACAAGGATCAATGACCTCGCCACAAGGATCATAGACCTCGCCACAAGGATCATTGACCTCGCCACAAGAATCATAGACCTCGCTACAAGGATCATTCACCACGCCACAAGATCATTGACCTCGCCACAAAGATCACTGAACCCGCCACAAGGATCATTGGTCAAAAAACAAGGATCACTGACCTCGCTACAAGGATCGTTGGCCTCTCCACGTGGATAATATACCTCTCCACAAAGGATTATTGACCTCCCCACAAATATCCTTGGCATCGCCACAAGACACTCTGGTAACCTCCAAGACACTGCCAGACACACTGGTAACCTCCAAGACACAGCTAGACACACTGAGAACCTCCAAGACACTGACAGACACACTGATAACCTCCAATACACTCCTAGACACACCGGGAACCTCCAAGACACTGCCAGACGAACTCAGAACCTCCAAGACAATGCCAGACACACTTGGAGCATCCAAGACACTGCTAGACACACTAGGAACCTCAAAAACACTGCCAGACACACTGGAAACCTCCAAGACACTGTCAGACACACTAGGATCCTCCATGACACTGCCAGACAAACTGGGAACCTCCATGACACTGCAAGACACACTGGGAACCTCCAAGATACTAATAGACACACTGGGAAACTCCAAGACACTGCGAGACACACTGATAACCTCCAAGGGACTCCTAGACACACTGGGAACTTCCAAAAACACTGCCAGACACACTGGAAACCTCCATGACACTGCAAGACACATTGTAAACCTTCAAGACACTGTCAGACACACTGTGAACCTCCATGACACTGCCAGACACACTGGGAACCTCCAAGACACTGCGAGACTCACTGATAACCTCCAAGACACTGCCAGACATACTGATAACCTCCAAGAAACTCCTAGACACACTAGGAACCTCCAAGATACTGCCAGAAGAACTCGGAACCTCCAAGACACTGCCAGACACACCACACTTGGAACATCCAAGACACTGCTAAACACACTGGTAACCTCCAAGACACTGTCAGACACTCTGGAAACCTCCATGACACTGCCAGACACATTGTAGACCTCCAAGACACTCTCAGACACACTGGGAACTTCCATGACACTACCAGACACACTGGGAACCTCCAAGACACTGCTAGACACACTGGGAACCTCCAAGACACTGCGAGACTCACTTATAACCTCCAAGGCACTACTAGACACACTGGGAACCTCCAAGACACTGCCAGACACACTGATGACCTCCAAGACACTCCTAGACACACTGGGAACCTCCAAGATACTGCCAGATGAACTCAGAACCTCCAAGACACTGCCAGACACACGACACTTTAACATCCAAGACACTGCTAAACACACTGGGAACCTCCAAGACACAAAGACACTGCCAGACACACTGGAAACCTCAATGACACTGCCAGACACATTGTAAACCTCCATGACACTACCAGACACACTGGGAACCTCCAAGACACTGCTAGACACACTGGGAACCTCCAATACACTGCCACACACACTGGAAACCTCCATGACAGTGCCAGACACATTGTAAACCTCCAAGACACTGTCAGACACACTAAGATCCTCCATGACACTGCCAGACAAACTGGGAACCACCATGACACTGCAAGACACACTGGGAACCTCCAAGATACTGCTAAACACACTGGGAACCTCCAAGACACTGCGAGACACACTGATAACCTCCAGACACACTGGGAACCTCCAAAACACTGCTAGATGAACTCGGAACCTCCAAGACACTGCCAGACACACTGGAAACCTCCATGACACTTCAAGACATATTGTAAACCTCCAAGACACTGTCAGACACACTGCGAACCTCCATGACACTGCCAGACACACTGGGAACCTCCAAGACACTGCGAGACTCACTGATAACCTCCAAGACACTGCCAGACACACTGATAACCTCCAAGATACTCCTAGACACACTAGGAACCTCCAAGATACTGCCAGAAGAACTCGGTACCTCCAAGACACTGCCAGACACACCACACTTGGAACATCCAAGACACTGCTAAACACACTGGTAACCTCCAAGACACTGCCAGACATTCTGGAAACCTCCATGACACTGCCAGACACATTGTAGACCTCCAAGACACTCTCAGACACACTGGGAACTTCCATGACACTACCAGACACACTGGGAACCTTCAAGACACTGCTAGACACACTGGGAACCTCCAAGACACTGCGATACTCACTTATAACCTCCAAGGCACTACTAGACACACTGGGAACCTCCAAGACACTGCCAGACACACTGATGACCTCCAAGACACTCCTAGACACACTGGGAACCTCCAAGATACTGCCAGATGAACTCAGAACCTCCAAGACACTGCCAGACACACGACACTTTAACATCCAAGACACTGCTAAACACACTGGGAACCTCCAAGACACTAAGACACTGCCAGACACACTGGAAACCTCAATGACACTGCCAGACACATTGTAAACCTCCATGACACTACCAGACACACTGGGAACCTCCAAGACACTGCTAGACACACTGGGAACCTCCAATACACTGCCACACACACTGGAAACCTCCATGACAGTGCCATACACATTGTAAACCTCCAAGACACTGTCAGACACACTAAGATCCTCCATGACACTGCCAGACAAACTGGGAACCTCCATGACACTGCAAGACACACTGGGAACCTCCAAGATACTGCTAAACACACTGGAACCTCCAAGACACTGCGAGACACACTGATAACCTCCAGACACACTGGGAACCTCAAAACACTGCCAGATGAACTCGGAACCTCCAAGACACTGCCAGACACACTGGAAACCTCCATGACACTTCAAGACATATTGTAAACCTCCAAGACACTGTCAGACACACTGCGAACCTCCATGACACTGCCAGACACACTGGGAACCTCCAAGACACTGCGAGACTCACTGATAACCTCCAAGACACTGCCAGACACACTGATAACCTCCAAGATACTCCTAGACACACTAGGAACCTCCAAGATACTGCCAGAAGAACTCGGAACCTCCAATACACTGCCAGACACACCACACTTGGAACATCCAAGACACTGCTAAACACACTGGTAACCTCCAAGACACTGCCAGACACATTGTAGACCTCCAAGACACTCTCAGACACACTGGGAACTTCCATGACACTACCAGACGCACTGGGAACCTCCAAGGCACTGCTAGACACACTGGGAACCTCCAAGACACTGCCAGACACACTGGAAACCTCAGTGACACTGCCAGACACATTGTAAACCTCCAAGACACTGTCAGACACACTGGGAACCTTCAAAACACTGCCAGATGAACTCGGAACCTCCAAGACACTGTCAGACACACTGGAAACCTCCATGACACTGCAAGACATATTGTAAACCTCCAAGACACTCTCAGACACACTGGGAACCTCCATGACACTGCCAGACACACTGGGAACCTCCAAGACACTGCGAGACTCACTGATAACCTCCAAGACACTGCCAGACACACTGATAACCTCCAAGATACTCCTAGACACTCTAGGAACCTCCAAGATACTGCCAGAAGAACTCGGAACCTCCAAGACACTGCCAGACACACCACACTTGGAACATCCAAGACACTGCTAAACACACTGGTAACCTCAGTGACACTGCCAGACACATTGTAAACCTCCAAGACACTGTCAGACACACTGGGAACCTTCAAAACACTGCCAGATGAACTCGGAACCTCCAAGACACTGTCAGACACACTGGAAACCTCCATGACACTGCAAGACATATTGTAAACCTCCAAGACACTCTCAGACACACTAGGAACCTCCATGACACTGCCAGACACACTGGGAACCTCCAAGACACTGCGAGACTCACTGATAACCTCCAAGACACTGCCAGACACACTGATAACCTCCAAGATACTCCTAGACACACTAGGAACCTCCAAGATACTGCCAGAAGAACTCGGAACCTCCAAGACACTGCCAGACACACCACACTTGAAACATCCAAGACACTGCTAAACACACTGGTAACCTCCAAGACACTGCCAGACACACTGGAAACCTCCATGACACTGCCAGACACATTGTAGACCTTCAAGACACTCTCAGACACACTGGGAACTTCCATGAAACTACCAGACACACTGGGAACCTAGAAGACACTGCTAGACACACTGCGAACCTCCAAGACACTGCGAGACTCACTTATAACCTCCAAGGCACTGCTAGACACACTGGGAACCTCCAGAACACTGCCAGACACACTGATGACCTCCAAGACACTCCTAGACACACTGGGAACCTCCAAGATACTGTCAGATGAACTCGGAACCTCCAAGACACTGCCAGACACACGACACTTGGAACATCCAAGACACTGCTAAACACACTGGGAACCTCCAAGACACTAAGACACTGCCAGACACACTGGAAACCTCAATGACACTGCCAGACACATTGTAAACCTCCAAGACACTGACAGACACACTGGGAACCTCCATGACACTACCAGACACACTGGAAACCTCCAAGACACTGCTAGACACACTGGGAACTTCTACGACACTGCGATTAACATTGATAACCTCCAAGGCACTGCTAGACACACTGGGAACCTCCAAGACACTGTCAGACACACTGATAACATCCAGGACACTTCTAGACACACTGGGAACCTCCAATACACTGCCATACACACTGGAAACCTCCATGACAGTGCCAGACACATTGAAAACCTCCAAGACACTGTCAGATACACTGGGAACCTACATGACACTGACAGATACACTGGAAACCTCCAAGACACTGCTAGACACACTGGGAACCTCCTAGACACTGCAAGACACACTGATAACCTCCAAGGCACTGCTAGACACACTGGGAACCTCCAATACACTGCCATACACACTGGAAACCTCCATGACAGTGCCAGACATATTAAACCTCCAAGACACTGTCAGACACACTGGGAACCTCATGACACTGACAGATACACTGAAACCTCCAAGCACTGCTAGACACACTGGGAACCTCCATGACACTGCAAGACACACTGAAACCTCCAAGCATGCTAGACACACTGGGAACCTCCAAGACACTGCAGACACACTGATATCCTCCAAGGCACTCCTAGACACACTGGGAACCTCCAAGACACTACCAGACGAACTCGGAACCTCCAACACACTGTCAGACACACTTGGAACATCCAAGACACTGCTAAACACACTGGGAACATCCAAGACACTGCCAAACACACTGGAAACTTTCATGACACTGCCATATTCACTGGGAACCTCCGAGACACTGCCAGACACAATGGGAACCTAAAAGACACTGCCAGACATACTGGGAACCTCCAAGACACCTCCAACAACTGGAGCATAACTAAACGAACTTCTAGACATTACTGGGAACCTCAGACACTCCAAAATGGGAACTGTAGCCAGTTAATAGTGACAACTACAGTGGAGTTAGTATGGAAGTATGCAATCTGAAGTGTCTCTGACAACTGTAGAAGTTAATAGTGACAACTGTGGCAGGTAGTATGGAGTAGCATTCTGAAGATGTCTCGTCTAGAATGAAGTCTTGAGAGAGAGAGAGAGAGAGAGAGAGAGAGAGAGAGAGAGAGAGAGAGAGAGACAAGGAGAGAGAGAGAGAGAGAGAGACAGGAAGAGATTGAATAAAATAACACTTCGAATAAAACTGTTTTCCGTTTCACTGAAAAATAATTTACGTGTGTGTGTACAATAATACATACTATATATCTATATATATATATATATATATATATATATATATATATATATATATATATATATATATATATATATATATATTTTCCAGTGAAGAAATTTTCTGGTATAGAATATGTGTTTAGATATTGTTCAGCTAAGTGCATTTCTGCCTCTGGTAGGTCCGGTAATACACACACAATCACACACGTAGCGCTAGTAAGAGCGGGCCAGGAGCTGACTACCCCTGCACCTACAACTAGGTGGTACAATAGGTGAGTGAACTCACACACACAACACACACACAACACATACACACACATAACACTACACACACACACAACATACACACACACACACACACATACACACACACACACACAACACACACACTACACACACACACACACACACACACACTACACACAACACATACACACACACACACACACAACACACACACACACACAACACACACACACACACATAACACACACACACACATACACACACACACATACACACACACACACATACAATCTGACGACCCAGAAGACATCTGATGTAATGTACAAAAATCCTAGTTGTGGTTTGCAGGTTTTGCAGGTTCCTGGCCCTGAGTTGCTGAAGTGTGGGAAAAATCCCTGCTCGGAGGAGCTGTAAACATAAGAATTTCATAGGTAGAAAGATAAGTTAGGGCGCAGGGCTACCAACCAAATGTACACATGTGTATGCACGCCACACACACATACACTTGAAGTAGTCAGGACACAGAAGTAGTATTCCATACAACTGTTCACGTATTAGCATCAATAATTATTACCAATGTATAAGTAGTAACTTTTAGTAGCAGTGGTTAGTAGCATTCTAGAATTAAAATTAAATTAGGTAGGCCCTGTGAACGAGATGCCAAGACGCACACACACACACACGCTCACATAAACCAACAGTTGGGATTGTCTTAGCTTAGCTTAGTTGTATTACTCGTTTTTAGAACTAGTACTAGCTAAAGTCTAGTATAATATTAGGATAGTTTTCCAAACCTTGTGAAGTATTGCAAACTTTAGGAAGATTATCTTAACAGACGGACACAGTCACACGAACACTACACTACTCTGACAGTGTTTAGTCAATAAGTAAGCAAAGTTATACAGGTATACACGAGTACAGTGATAGGCTATCACATGAAGCATACGTGTAGGGAGCCTAGGATAACCCAGAAGGCCGTCACAGTGAAATATTCAAATTGAATCAGTGCAGTGAGGACAGGCACACACACATACACGTACACACACACACTCACTCACATGACAGTAGACCTACAAGAACTTGACCACTAAGCCAATAACACTTCCCTCCCCCCTCCCCCACTTGTACCTCCTAGCCCTCCTACACACACTCACACACACACACTCCTCTCTCTCCCACTATCTCTCCCCTCCACTCTCTCCCCGTCTCTCTTTATCCCTCCTTCCTCCTCCTCCCTCCTTTCATCTCTCTCACCTCTCTCTCCCTCTCCTCTCTCTCACTGTCTCTCTAGCCTCTCACTCTCTCCCTCTCACCTCTCTCTCTCCTCTATCTCGCCTCTCTCGCTCTTTCCCTCTCTACCCTCTCTCTACCCTCTCTCCTCTCTCTCACCTCCCTCTCACTCTCTTCC